>ML211025.1:0-104173 GCA_004369055.1 Polyporus arcularius HHB13444 | reverse complement strand
AGCTCGAACTTGCCGAGAAGGTTGTTGTCCTTCGTCCGTGCACGCTCGCCCTCGTAGACCTGGATGAGCACACCGGGCTGGTTGTCGGAGTACGTCGAGAAGATCTCGGCCTTCTTCGTGGGGACGGTGGTGTTGCGCTTGATGAGCGGCGTCATGACACCACCAGCGGTCTCGATACCGAGGGAGAGAGGGGCGACATCGAGGAGGAGGAGGTCCTGGGTCTTCTCGGAGGTGTCACCGGTGAGGATGGCAGCCTGGACGGCGGCACCGTACGCGACGGCCTCGTCGGGGTTGATCGACTTGTTGGGCTCCTTGCCGTTGAAGAAGTCGGAGACGAGCTTGACGATACGAGGGATACGGGTGGAGCCACCGACGAGGACGATCTCGTGGACCTGGGACTTGTCGATCTTCGAGTCGCGAAGGACCTTCTCGACGGGCTCGAGGGTACTGCGGAAGAGGTCCTGGCAGAGCTCCTCGAAGCGAGCACGGGTGAGGGAGGTGTAGAAGTCGATACCCTCGAAGAGGGAGTCGATCTCAATGGTGGTCTGGGCGGCGGAGGAGAGGGTGCGCTTGGCGCGCTCGCAAGCCGTACGGAGACGACGGAGAGCACGGGGGTTGCCAGAGAGATCTAAAATACGACATCGTCAGCCATGAGCTGCAAGAACAACGAAAAACCGCCAGGTGCTTACCCTTCTTGTGCTTCCGCTTGAACTCCTGGGTGAAGTGCATGACGAGACGGTTGTCGAAGTCCTCACCACCCAAGTGAGTGTCACCAGCGGTAGCCTTGACCTCGAAGATACCCTCCTCAATGGTCAGGAGCGACACATCGAAGGTTCCTCCACCGAGATCGAAGATGAGCACGTTGCGCTCACCCTGGACCTTCTTGTCAAGACCGTAGGCGATGGCGGCGGCGGTGGGCTCGTTGATGATACGAAGGACGTTGAGACCAGCGATGGTTCCCGCATCCTTGGTGGCCTGACGCTGAGAGTCGTTGAAGTATGCGGGGACGGTGACGACGGCGCTGGTGACGGTGCCGCCGAGGTAGGACTCGGCAACCTCCTTCATCTTGATGAGGACCATGGAGGAGATCTCCTCAGGGGACTACAAACAAATCGTCAGCGCATGTCCATGCACCCCATCAGTAAAGTTACTTACGAATTCCTTGTCCTCTCCACGGTACTGCACACGGATGTACGGCTTGCCGCCCTTGTCGAAGACGGTGAAGGGGAAGTGCTTGATGTCGGACTGAACCTCTGGGTCGCTGAACTTGCGGCCGATGAGACGCTTCGCGTCGAAGACGGTGTTGTGGGGGTTCATCGCGACCTGGTTCTTGGCGGCATCGCCGATGAGGCGCTCCGAGTCCGTGAACGCGACATAGGAGGGTGTTGTGCGGTTACCCTGGTCGTTGGCGATGATCTCAACACGATCGTTCTGCCAGACACCGACGCAACTGAAAATTTGACGTCAGTCCAACGTTCGACGCGAAAAACCACAGCATGATACTCACGAGTAGGTGGTACCAAGATCAATACCGACTGCCTTGGTCATGATTGCGCGTTACGAGAGAAGAAAAGAGGAGATTAGAAAAGCAGAGGGATAAGAGCGTAAGAGATCGTGATCGTGAAAGAAGAAATCGTTGGAGGGGAGTGCAACGGGAGGCATGGCTTATATACGGGCAGAGCGAAGGACGTTCGACTGAGTTCGGAGACGTTCTGTCTTCTTTCTTGCCCTTTCCAGAGCATTCCAACGCGTTACGTCACCTGAAAAGTCACGTGTGTCACGCCCGCGTTGTGCAAGCGCCGGCCTGGTCGGACTTGCGCGTTGGGACGAGAACATACGGAGAACATACGGAGAACAATGGCAGAACATACGCCGTCCTGCCAGGATGTCCCGCCCACTCGCGGCCATCCACGAACATTCCAGTGGGCCCCCGCGCGTCCGTAACGCGTTCGCGCGACTTGACTCGACTCGATTTGGGTGTGCTGTTTAGTACGCGACGAGCCATCGATTGGATTCACATCGAAGTTCGAACGGAGAGCGTGTTCACCGCATGCTAGCGATCGTCGAGCATTCAGAAAGTGGTACCTGCTCGTGTGTACCGCACGAAGCTGTCGTCTCTGTGGCCTCATCCATCGCAGGCGCTCCGGACGGACACGGCCGGGGACGCGTGGGAGTTGCCTTACGGAGACGTGGGCGGGCAAGAGGCCGATTTTTTGGAGGGAGAGCGCGGCGCGGGTGATTGTCCTGAGTCGTCATGTCTTCCTCCATCCCCGTCCCCGTCGACCCCCCCTTGCCCGCTCCTGGTCCTTCTTCCTCCTCGCGCTGGCCGTATAACTTCTACAACCGCTTCTCAGCATGGAGGACATCCCTCGACCTTCCCAACCCGGGCACGTCTGAAAACCTCACAAAGGAGGCCAAGGGTACGTGGCTCCCTACGTGCCAAGTGGCACAACTCATCCTAGACTCTAGGCACACTCCTGAACAACTACTTGTTCGATGGCGCGAGGGCCGAGCTCTCCAAGAGCCTCTCCATGAACCCCATGTTCACGGTGACGCACTCGTTTAACCTTGGCTCGCAAACAATCCCGCCGTCATATGGTTTCGGCGCGATGTTTGCGAATGAGCAGGTCAGTGCATCCAGAGCTTTCTGCGCCCCGCGAGAGGAGCTCATATCGTTGACACGTTCCAGCTCTTCCTGCACGGTAACATCGACCACGAGGGCAACCTGTCAGGACGGCTCAACCAGGGTTGGAATGCGAACAACGTCACTAAGCTCCAAGCTCAGGTAAGCCCGCATCTCATTAAGTCCTACAAACACGTCTTATTGCGGCGGCGACGCCGGGAATGACTCGTGTACTAACCGCCACGTCCGCAGTTGTCGGGTACACCAGGACAGAGCGTCCTCCAGGTCGAGCACGACTTCAGCGGTTCCGACTACACCTTGAACGCGAAGGCGGTCAACCCCTCCCCGTCGGACCTCACGGGCATCTACATGGGCTCCTACCTCCAGTCCCTGACGAAAAACCTTGCCCTCGGCGTAGAGGGCATCCTCCAGCGCCAAACACCGGACATGTCCGAGATCGCGACGGCGTACCTCGCAAAGTATACGAGCACGGACAAGAGCTGGATCGCGACCGCACAGCTGCAGGGCGCGGGCATCCTCCAGGCGACGTACTGGCAGAAGTTGAGCGACAAGGTCGACGTCGCGGCCGACCTTCAGGTCGTCGCTGCCCCCGGGAGGAGAGACGCACTCGCGACGCTCGCCGCACGGTATGAGCTCCGCATGGCGTCCTTCCGCGCGCAGCTCGACTCGACGGGCAAGGTGTCCGCGTTCCTCGAGCAGAAGTTCGCCCCCACATTCTCGTTCTTGGTCTCGGGTGAGATCGACCACTTCAAGGTGCGCAGCCCCCTTCTCCCGTCCCGTATCTGACGCCCACTGACTCGCCCCCTCTTTTTTGCTGTCTCCCCGTACAGAATGCCGCGAAGGTCGGCGTGGGCGTGATGATCGAGAGCAGCAGCATGACCCCGGAGGAGATGGGCCTCGTCCCGCCACCCGGGCACCTCCCCATGCCCATGCCCCAGCCGTGAGATGGACGAGTACTTTACACTATCCCGTAGAATTATTAGGTGCATATCGCATCCCTACCCCCTCCTCATGCTCTGATAATACTGCAATCGCATCTTGCATTGTCGTCGCATACACGATGTCTTCTCTATGTGTGCCACGAGTCCCTGCTATGTCTCTTTCGCTCCATATCTCCCTGTCAGCTGTCAAGCAGAGATGTAGTCACAAAAGGTCGTTGAGCGTGAATGCTTGTCCACGTCGACTCGCTCTGAATTATGTTTGACAGATGCGTACGAATGTCAAAGTTGGCAGTAACACGTTGCATCCGATGTAAAGGTGCTCTCCGACGTTAATTCGCCCGGCACCCTATATCAGCATCAGCAGTCCCGGTCAATAGTGATCTGGTCCTTGCTGCGACCACGGAGACCTAAGCAGCAAAGACTCAAGCTTCAAATGACAATTACCGTCCTTCAACCGTGGTCAGGCATGCTGCGGGAGGTACCGGTGACTCCAGCTAGTCTTCACTCAGACACTCCGGATGGCAGAGATAACAGGACAGATGCAATGACGTGCTAGACTAAGAGTATGAAGACATTAGGACATGAGCACAACACGGCAGGATGTAGACGTAACGCAGTGAGGGATGGGTCACGGATGAGAAATGCAACGCGAAACATTAGTGGCGATAAGTTATGTCGACCGAGCGACTGAAAGTGTTCGGAACCCGAACGTGTCGTCGAAAGCGTCTCCGCGCTATCTTGTCCACCCCACTCCAAATAGTAGTGCTGCAGCCCCTCCGGATCCTGGACGCCGACGTGAGGGGAGCCTGGATGCTCCCGTCCACAGCTTCCTCCAGGTACGTCGCTCCGACAGCCCGAGACGGCGTCCAGCAGGCAGCACAGCGTTAGAGCTCCGTGCTACAGCTATAACAGCTTCGAGCCCCAAGAGGGGTTGGCGCCCCGGTTGCGCGACAGGTTGGACCCCAGTCGCCCGTCCTCCAGCCCGGGCGTCGGTAAAGGCGTAGGTAGCGGCGACGGCTGTGCAGCAAGACCGACCATCGGGGAGTACGAGCGCATCCCGGGCGTGGGCGCCGGGGAAAACGAGGAGACGTGCAGGAGCATGACGAACTCCTGCGTTGCGTTCGTGAGCTTGACCATCTTCGTCCTGAGCGTCGATGAGAGCGGATGTGGGTTAGCTTGCGGAGTCTGGCCGGCGGCGATGGAGGCCGCCGCGGTCAAGCCGCCACCGCCAGCTGCCCCTCGTGTCTTGAGGGCGTTCGAGAGCTGTATGACAGTCTGGCAGGAGCAAGATGGTGTCAGCGCCCGGAGAACACAAGCGTAACGCAGTACGACCGGGGATAAACAGCCTCCGGTGTGCAGACACGCCGAGAGCAGACAGGTGTAATCCACGAGGCGGCGCATGGTGGAACGCACAACTCACCTTGACGAATATATGTGCATCCTCGCGGAGCGCCTTCGCATCTACGGCTTGTGGATGTGCCCCCTCCTGCACGGCCGCGATGCTCTCCCTCAGCCGTTCCGTCACGTCCTTCGCCCGGCCAAGCATGTCCCGGAAGTCGTCCTTCTCGTCTGCACCCTCCGCATCGAGCATCTCGTCCATCAGCTCCCAGATCTCCGGCGCGCCCTCCACCGCAGACCGCATCGCACCGATCACCTCCTTATCTACAAGAGTCGTCGTCCCAGAAGCGGACAGCCCGCCGAGCGACGGAGATGAGGTCGACGCCCCAAGCGACGAGTTTTGCGACCCCTGCCGTGAATGACTTCGTGAGTGGCTGCCCATCTGCAGCTCGTGTGCTTGCTGGCCGAGCGGAAGCACAAGCCGCCGCATTGTCCGCGTCGCCGGCGTCGGCGTCGAGTGCGCCGCCCCGTTCAGGTTGAAGCTATGGGGAAGGGAAGGGGGTGGCTCGATGTGTGACGGCAGCCTCTTCCCGATCTCGACGTCCTTCGAGCTGAACGAGCCAGCATGTCGTCGGCTCACATGGCTCTTCCCCAGATCCACTGAGCGTTGGGCTGTGCTCGTTCGTAGGTGCGACCGTTGCGGCGTCTCTGGCTGCTGCGCAGGGAGGAATGGCGACGACGTCATGGGAGGTGCGGACGCCGGCGGTCGAGGCCTGTCCACCCCCATCGCACTTGCCGAACGCAACGTCGGTGTCTTCGAGCCGAAGGACTTCGACACCGGCGGGGGCCTCGTCTCCCACAGATAAGGGCGTACCGTGTCGATGTGCGTCGCCATGGACTGCCAAGACGCCGCGATCTCCGACATTGCACCATACAGGACTAGCAGCATCTGTCGCGTATACCGCACGTCGTCATGCTTTGCCAGAACCTTGAGCTGCAGCGACAGCATCCCGACCGCTTTGCCAAAGACGGTCACGTTGTCCCGACAGTTCTCCACAACCGCGCGGCATATTGACGGACTAGGCAAGGCTCGCCTGCTCACGGCGTCAAACCGATCCAACGCTTGGATGAGCTGCGACATATACATGCTTGCAGGCCCAAGGACCTTCTGCAGCACGGCAGACAAGCGCTCGTCTATGGCATAGACGGTATAGTGTTGCAACGTCTGGTAGATCTGGGACAGCGCGAACAGAATCCCCCGCACGGCATCGACCACAACGAGCAGGGATTCTGGAATCGCCTTGGAGATGGTAGCAGCTGACAGGGTGGAGAGCCGACGGAAGTACGAGTTGCGCTCGGTATCCATCGAGGGCACTGGCCGGTCGATAGATATTGGAGATGCAGACACAGGCTCGTCGGTGATGGAATTATGGTGATGATGTACGATACTGAGAAGAGGTGAGCACGGTGGACATCCATCGATCGCACGTTCATATAAAACGAACCTAGGAAAGTGGTCAGCGGCGTGGGTCGCTGAGCGCTGTGTGCCGTTGGGGAGATGCAATCGTGTGGGTCTGAGATCGGGCGCGCTGTTCTTCGTGAAAGGCACATATCTCAGTGGCGCCTTGTGGATGCCATTACCGTTCATATGAGCATGGGAGGAGGCGACACGAGCATGACCAGCATGGATCCCGTTCGTCAGAGAATGTTCGTCATTAGGTGAGGTGAGGCCGTCAGGTGAGAGAGGAGAGGGCGTGGAGCTTTTCGGAATCGCCAGGTTGGAGAAGAAAGGATCAAGATGAAGGCGGGGACCACCTTCGGTGATTTGCCGAGAAGGTCCAGGAGACGCAGAATCGAGCTGGAAGTAGGAGGATGTATCGGACTCAAGGGAGTAGGAGCGCGAATGATATGCAGAGTCGGCTACTGACGGTGTCCTGTCCCCTTTAGGTGCATCCAGACTGAAGATAGGACGTGAGATCCAAGGGCAAGCGCACAAGAGGTGCGATACTCACTAGCTCGATGACTCGTTACCTCGTTCACTTGTCATAGAATCATCACTTTGCTTGCGCTCGCCCGGCGTGCCGGCGTTCTCTTGCAGCCATGTCTGTAGATGGCGAACCCATTCCGACATCAGTTGAGGATCGCTGGTGTCTTTCCCTGGTTCAAGCACGGAGGCGGGAGGCCATTCTAATGGGTTCTGATCCACCTTCAGCAGATTCAACTGGCGAAAGTGAACTAGGTAAGCTGGCAAACGCTGCAGCTTGTTCCGTGTGAGGGCAAAAACCTAAAGTTGAGTTATATCAGTTAGCATTAGGGTTGACGGGTGGAGGCCTGGCGAGTAGACAGCAACTCTGGCTACGTCTACTAATGGTATAGCGCGCGTCGCTGTCGCAAACCACGACAGGTGGTAGATCCCTCAACGATATTCTTACACTGCCGTGGCGATATGTCACGTTGCGTGAACTGACGTACAGAGCTCAGCCAACCGCGAGCCTTCGCGTCTGTCTCCTCATACTCCAATGGATGCATGTCACATCACAAACTCCGGACCATTGCCGGAGATCACAGCCCACGAAACAACAAGTCGTAGAAGGAAATGCTTCGTACCCGCAAGTTAACCAACGAACCAGGCTCGGAGGGAAGGCGCTTGATCTTGTTACGGCTGATATCCAGAATTTCCAGAGAGGGCATAACTGTGAGCTACAAAGAGTGCTCAACCAATGTGCGCGCGCAGAAGCAAGGCCTACATACAACGTCAGGAAATACGGTGAAGCTGTTGTTCTTCAGCACAAGGTAGCGCAGACGCGACAGCAAGGAGAACGCCATGGGCAGGGTAGTGAGCCGATTATGCGCAAGCGCAATGCTATGGTCGAAGTCTAAGAGCGCGCACACATGCAGGCTGCCAGGGCACACACCGTATAACGGGACTCTCCGTTAGTGACTCGTCATCCTGGCTAACCGTGGCGAGTTCCTCCGCTCCTGACTCCCCGACGTCCGTGAGACCCTTGTACGCCAGGTCAAGAGTAGCGCCTCCATCCGGAGACTTGGCGAGAGCCTCGGTGATGTGGTCGCGAGTCAAGGAGAGGGATGGAAGAGGGGACAGGGAGGCATTCCTCAGCGTAGAGGGGGTCTTGCGTAGGGAATGTTCGCCATCAGAACCAGACATGCAGCAAGCGGCCTAGGAGCGAAGATAGCCCAGAGCTCGAGACGAGGAGCGGCGGGAGCGAGGATGCAGTCGCTGGGAGTAAGTACGAGGAGGACCAGAGCCTGTGCAGGACGCGGTCCCTGGAGAACGCACAACCACAACAGCGCTGCCTGTTCTGTCGTTTCAACGTCACGCGTTCCCGCCGCGTGACACGCTGTGACACCCCGCGTCAAGTTTGCGAGCGCCCGACACTTTTTTTTTTTTTTTTTGGTGGAGCGTTAAATATCTCGAGCCACAATAATCCCCAGGGGGGCTTGTCATACAGCTCACGGCAAACGAGTGTCTGCCAGATACGCTAAGCAGCTAATCCTAGGCCAGTAGCCTAGGATAGGTTGCCTATAAATATGGAGATAGAGAGGGAAAACACCACGAGGAAATGCATTTACGCACGTTGTGTGGGGCTCAAGCCTGGCTAGCCAGAGCGCCCGAGGCGTAGGCCCTCGCGCGCTCTCACTTACCACGCTTAATACCCACTAAAACCCCGTCGTCGACCACCCATTTAGGTGGTAGACTCAATCCCTTATCTATCACTGGTAACCATATACGTTCAACGTCCTGTGGTTTGAGAGCCTTCTTACCTTTGGCTTTTGCCGAGGTACGGCGATCCAGGGTGAGTCGGGAGTCCATCGTTGAATAGAACCGATTCGTGACTTCCTGAGCAGTAAAATCATCACCCTCGTTCTGTATCACTCGTTCGCAGCGCATCTTCCAGATCAGGTGTAAGGCTTCAGTGCACAGTATACACCACAGTTGCTCAATAGCCGTCTTGCGTGCACCTTGGGCCGATTTGAAGACCGCGCATGCCGCTCCAAAAGCCGTTCCCCAGCAGGGGTCATACCACCTCTCCCCAGTATCTAGCCATGTCTTCTTCAGCAGCAGCCAGATCAGTTCCTGCCCCGTTGCAGAGCAGTCGAACAGGATGTGTGTCATTGACTCTAGTTCGCCGCAGATCGCGCAAGTTGCCCTGGCCTGCTTCTCAACCGCCATCTTGGGACGTTGCCAGTGAGTACCAATCATGTACCCGTCATGAACTGCCATCCACATGAATTGGGCAGCAGGTCTCGAAACGTGTCTGGATCTAAAGGAAATCCAGATGGCCTCCTCGCGGAGCTTTGATCCGAAGGTCTCTTGAATACCGCTCAGGATCCGGTCAAGGTTTGCGGCTGTCCTGGGCCGGGGCTTGATCTGACGTTCTTTCCTCGTACGTATGGCATGATATGCTAGTTTCTGCGTGATTGACTGCAGCTTTGCCCCGGTTAGTTCGAGCTCCGGGGGTATATCGAGGCAGATATGATCTCCAGCCGTCTTGGCAGCACCTCTTGCTGCAAGCTCGTCCGCCGCCTCGTTCCTAGTATGCCCGTTATGGCCCTTAACCCACTGGAAGATCGTGTGGGCCTTCCGCTTCCTCAGGTTTGCAATTGTCACGCGTGTGAGTGCCGCATTCTTTTGGAGGATATAACCCGAGTCCTCATGCTTCCTCAGCCATCTCGTAAGTGCGTATAGAGTTGTCTGGGAGTCCGTTTCCTGCGTTACTCGTGTATTCTCATCCGCTGTCTTCGTAGCCACCAGCGTGGCCACTATCTCCCCGGTCTGGTTTGACTGCTCAATATTACTTGGGAGACGTAAGGCCTGATGCAGTTCCTCACGACCTTCTACGAACACGCCCGCTCCCGCTTGGGCTCTCTCTTCGCCATTATGGAGACATGAACCGTCTGTAGCAATTGTCATTACTGATCCGTCCTCTGCCATTTCCATTCTAACAACTTCATTCGACACAGGGTTACCGTCCGTGAAAATTCTGAAAGCTTGGCTAAGATTCCCTTCAGTTGTTATACGTCGGTCAAATGGGATGAGGGCTTCGCTCAAGCCTTCTTCCTTTAGCTCTTCCATGACGGTCTTCTCATAGTCCTCCGGGAGGCGGGACGTTGGGTTCCACTTCCCGGGGAGAGTTTCCAGCATATCCTTCGCCCTTTGGCTACACGCATGTGGGTTTGTACATTCCGAGTCAGCTCTAATCTCCGTACAGCACGCGCAACCACAAGACGCTTTCGGTCGATGGTCGGGCTCCCGGAGCGTCCGTGCCAGGCGCATGAAGTCCCCAACCGTTATCGCTCCGTGCGCGGTTTGCAGACACGTGAGTAGTTTGGACGGAACCGAAAGTCTACTGAGACGGAGACGGTCCGCATATATGTGGTCCCACATGGGCATTTCATTTAGTATCTTCCTGGAGAAGGCTAGCCCTTCCAGGCGGAGCCCATATTTCCTTGCGATATTCATCATACCTTGTAGCTCCGCCGGGAGTCCTCTGGCCTTTGGCCCCCACTTCTGCAGGAAGGGGTTGATGCGCAGTTCAGGCAGACTCGGTCGGCAAGCTTTTGTTACTAGTGATGCGTACAGATCGTCGACAAGATAGGCCCATATAGGACGTTCCTCTCCGAAACTTAGGTATGCCTTCAGCCACATGACGTCGATGGCTTCATTGCGAGCAGCTAAGTCTATCATTCCTAGACCTCCACGGGCCACCGAGAGACAGACATGCTCAAGCGCGACCGGCGGGGAACTCTTATCGTCCCACAGGTATCCGCGAATAATTCTATTTAGCCGGGTAAGGATCTCATCCGGCATGCGTTGCACGTTCGTTAAGAACTGCGTCATACCCCCGACGATCATCTGTACTACGTGTCTTTTGCCCTGAATGGACGCGTGGCCAGCTTTCCATCGTGCGATGACTTGCATGAGTGGCTGTCTCATCGCCACGATTTTCGTCAAGACTAGCGACCATGTCTCTACCTGACTAACCCCGTTCCCGAAGAATGCTCCCAGTATTCGTATCGCCTCCCCGTCTTGAGCAACATGCACGCCCCGCGGGTAGTTTTTCCAGGAGCCCGTTTCCCGGTACGTTTCCGCCATCTCCTTGCGAAAGGCAGGGCTGCCAATTGGGATTATTTCTGTCTTACTGATATTGAATCTCGCTTTCGCAGCAGAGCACCAGGTGTCCAGGACCTCCTGCAGAGTGCTGAAATCATCACGGTCTGACAAGTACACCGTCGTGTCATCCGCGAATAGAACTGCTTTGAGTATCTCATTACATCTTGGAATGGTGAAGCCTTCAAGGCTGGATCTTCTGATCATTGCCGACAGAGGCTCAATTGCAAGGTCAAACAGCAGGCACGACAAGGGGTCTCCTTGTCGTACACCACGGAAAACTCGGTATGCTTTACTTAGGATACCGTTGATCATCACCGACGTAAAGGCATTCTTGTATAGGGACTGTACTAGCTTGATGAAGGTTTCCGGGATGCCGAAGCGTGCCAGTACCCTCCACAAGTAGTCGTGTGCAATCTTGTCGTAGGCCTTTTCCTGGTCGAGAGCCACTATGGCTCCGTCCTCTTCGTTCTCCTCCGCCCAATACATCATCATGCGAGCTAACTGGGTATGGTTATGAATTTTCCTTCCAGGTACAAAGCCTGCTTGCGCGCGGTGAATGATAGACGGCGCAACATTAGCCAGGCGAACTGCAAGTGTTTTGCTCAAGAGTTTATAGTCTGTATTCAGGAGGGTGATCGGCCTATAGTTGACCACTCTGGTCCTCTCCCCTTTCTCTTTGTAGATTGGCGCAATCCACCCCTGCGCCCACGACGTCTTTTCATCAACACCGGAGGTCCTCATATCCTCGAAGGCCGCTCGTAGGAGTCTGACTATGTCAAAGTCAGTTCGGCCCGGAAAGCGGGAATCGTCTATATGCCTCTCATGCAAGGTCTTCCAGAATTCAAAAGGTATGCCATCTATCCCGGGTGCTGACCCATTCTTTGCCCCGCGTAATGCTAACTCGCATTCCTTATAGGATATCGCCCCTCCTATGCCCTCCGCCTGCTCACTTGTGACCCTTGCTTCAAGACTGTCAAGGGCTGTTGCTATATCCGCCTCTCGTTCAGTAGCTGTCCTCGCGCCGAACTCGTCACGCTGCACGTTCATGTGGTGAGCGCGCGCCATTTCCGCCATTTTGACTGAGTCGTTCTCGTAGATTTTCTCGCCCGCTACGCCCACGCACCCTTCCTTCTCAAATGCGTTTATTATGTCCCGCGGGGCACATTCACGGTGGAGCTTGGACCAATATTTGGTCGGGCGGTCGCCATATAGTCGGTGCGTGGCCCGTGCATTTTGCTGTTGTTGCTTATATCTCTTCAGCTTTAGTTGGCGTATCTGTTTAGTGAGCGCCTCCGCTTCACATAGCCTCCGCTCTTCGGAGAGTTCACGGTTAGCTTTCGTCTCTCTCAGCGCTTTTTCTCGTGCGCGTATCTCCGCCAGTAATTTCGGGACAACTTCCTTTTCCCTATCTCTCGCCAGCTTCATTGCATCTCGCTTGAATCTATGCAGGATGCGCTGGGGATTAAGTTCAGTCGAACGGCGGCCGTCCGACTCCCATCGCATCAACTCGTTCATTGCTTCTAGACCTCTCGCTTTGATCTTTTTGGAGAGCGACTTATCACTCATCAGCATCACTGGGAAAATTGGCCTTCCTGGGCCGATTAGCGGCGCGTGTTTCGGGGTAAGTTGGACTAGAATCAGACTATGGTCTGTCTTAACCCCAGCCTCGCGTATAGCCCACTCTCGAGCCCCTTCAAAGACCTCTGGGGAGACATAGAAACGATCGAGCCTTGAGAAGGTAGCGTCCTTTCCCGAGCCTCTATGGAATGTGTAATCACGTATGTTCGGGTATGTAGCACGCCACCCGTCTGCTAGCATGAGGCCGAGCCTTATCTTCAGCTCGTCGAGGGCCGCAATTGACCTATCGGGTTCGTCTCCTATCGGTAGACGGTCAACGGAGTCCTCGACGTTATTGAAATCTCCCGCCATTAGGTGCGGTTTCGGGCATTGCGGATGATCATCATAGTACTTGCTCACTTCCTCAAAAAAGAGCTTCCGCTCAGCAATACCATTTGAGGTGGGCGCATAGATGCATAGCACGATCTTATTATCGCCACCTTGACATGGTACTGAGACTTGCAGGGCTCTACCAGGGACTATCTCTGTTGCCGTCGCCCCAGCCGTCTTCACATATCTGGCATTCAGAACCACTGCGACGCCCTCTCTTTGCGTCGGGGCTTCACGGTTCTCCGAGTGGAATACCTTGACCTTATTCGCAAACATTTTGTGAATGCCTGCCTTCCTTTCCTCTGTAAGATGCGTCTCTTGCATCATGAGTACGCCAATTCTATTGTCTGCCATCATCCGGTATACCCTGCCCCACTTGTTATCAGGGTGGTCACGGATCATGTTACCAAAGCCATTGATATTTAGAGACGCAACCTGAAGCGCCGACCTACGCGCCTCCTTGTCCTTCTTCCGTTTCCGGCAGAGCGGTTCTGCGTTGGCATCCCTGCCAGCCCGCCTTCGAGTGTCGTTGTTGTCCCTTAGCTGATTCACGTTTTGCTCCTCTCCCATCTCAGCCTCGTCTAAGGGAGAAGCCTGCGTGCCTCCAATCCCGTCCTGATTCTCAGCAGCCCCGTGGCCAGCACGCATGCCACAGAGACCTCCATTCAGGACGGGGCGCAAGATACCGTTACCGAGTAAGTGACCGTTTTCAGGTGATGTAAGAGTGGTGTTACTGTTCGCAGTTGCATGTGTCAGCCAAGCTACAACTATTGCTTGGCTCTAGATAGGGTCCCCCTAACATGGCGACAGTGCTCTACGACCCGCACACAGCTGCGGGTCAAAGAGCTTCGTTTTCACGCGAGTTGTCGAGCCTCAATAGGCTCCCGCTTGCTAAGTTGCGGCAGGGCTTTCCTGCGCCAAGGCCAGTAAATGTGGGCCCTGCCGCGGCTAAGTATCTATCGACGCCGTAGCTGTGCAGCGCCGTACTGCGCATGATCCGGCTGCCACCCCGGTGCGCGCCATGCCGGTAGAGATAGACCGTTGTTCAACTAAAACCCTTGAGTGGTACGAGACGGAGATGTCATATACGCCTTCCTTAATAGTCGCCATCTCGTCGGACGGGCTCGACGAGAGTCCCCAGCGTCCATACGTCGCACATATTGGTGAGCGGGGTGTTTGATTAGTTCGCTGATTACG
The DNA here is from genome assembly GCA_004369055.1 of Polyporus arcularius HHB13444. NCBI lineage: Eukaryota > Fungi > Basidiomycota > Agaricomycetes > Polyporales > Polyporaceae > Polyporus > Polyporus arcularius. The sequence continues at coordinate 89,973 of ML211025.1, read as the reverse complement.
GTAACAGTTTCAAACTGCCAACAGAACGGCGTACTGACGAGCTTCTCCAGTACTTACTTAGAAACGTGCGTTCCAAAAGTTCTGGTACGCCGGGGTTCTCGGGTCCCAGTTGCTCCTCATCCCGCCTCGTTGATCGTGACTCCCTCTCAAGCTGTATGCGCCTCGCTGCCCACCGCGTCCTCGACCAGCCGCAGAGCCCGTCCATCCATCTCTGACGCCTCGCCCGCTTGCACCCGGCGTTCTCGTCAACGGCTGCCCATTCGTTCCTGACCATTGCGGCCCTCCGCGTCCTCTCCCCGGCCTCTTGGTCGCGGTGGGCTCCGGTTCCCAATACTTCGAGTGGGATCTCGCTCCTGCCAGGGGACCTTTCCAGCCGCGCATCTTCGGGATAGGACACTCCTGGTCCTCGTGGTCGACCCCTCGGCATCCTCCACACCAAAACGCTTTCCTCGCCGAACCAGTCCCGTTCAGGAAGACATTGTACTTGCAGCTTCTCATCTCTTCCGCCCACTCCCGCCATTCGTCCATCTCGTCCGTCGGCGGGAGGATATAGATGTTTGCAACATACCCATCCTCCTTCGTGGCGATGAACCGGACGTCAAGCGACTCGATTACACGCTCGACGCGCTTTCTGATCGGCAGATGGCTGAGACGGTCGCTCGAGTGCACTAGTTCCGTGAGTCGTTTCACCATGTATTCCGATTCCAGAACGTTCAGGACCGCCTTCTTCGTCGTTTTGACATCCGGTCGCAGGAAGCCCGCCAGGCCGCATACAAACCTCGGGTTCTCGATCGTTTTGGGGTGCGTAATGATCGAGACGCCTCTAGCTGAGATCACATGGGATTTCACCATCTCCCATGCCGCCTGTTCCGAGAGCCCTCGGATGACCCATAGGTACGGAAGATCTCGCGCCTTGAGATCATGTCGCCATTCCGGGTCCGGCGGGACAACGTGGAAGCCGGACTCCCCAGTAAGTCGCGTCGTCATCGATGAGATGCATGTCTCGATATGGCGATTTATCTCCTGATTCTTCGTATACCGATAGTTGAACACGGTGAGAAGTACGATCAGCTCAAGGCTCGTCCAGATAGCCTTCATCCATTCTTTTGACATGCCCGCATAGCGTTCTTCTGGATCGCTCAGATGCGTGGTCCATCGATCGCTGTGGGGGCTGTCGACCACCACTGGGATATCCTCGACACTCTCTTCCTTCATCAGGATAGTCGGCAGCCTCGACGCCTTCGTCTCCTGCCACCATTCCAGCGGGACGTCTCTATCCTGCTCGCGTTCCTCGGCCTCCAGAGTATTGTGACGACTCCCTCCCGCACGCTGAGCGTACGAGGTGCTCCTCCTGCCATCCTCGAGCATAGATTGTACGTCCTCGCCCTCCTCGCCAGGAGCCGCCTCCTCACTTCTAGCCATAGCAGGCCGGCCATAGCTCGTCTGGAAGTCTTGCCCCCTGGCACCTCTGGCATACTCCCAAGCCTTGGTGTTGGGGAGAGGCGAGAAGTGCGAGCGTTCATGCTCGTCATCCTCCTTCCTCTCCCTCGGTACACGAGGCTGCGTCCAGTCCTTCGGCCTATAGCCGCTACGCCAGAACTCGTTCTGGTCCCTCTCGTTCCGCGTTCGATGGTAGGGGGTCTCCTCTGCCAGGATCTCCTGAAGACTCTTTCGGCCGTCCTCCCGAGGTATACCAGCGCCGGAACGTTGTCCGTACGGCACCTCAAGCAAGCTACTACTGTTGAGGTCCGCATCATAGTCGACTTCCATGCCCGGAGCACTGGCCAGCGAGCCTGTTCGAGAGTGCGACCTGGTGCGTCCGATATCTTCTTCTACTGAGCGCACGCTCGTCGGCGAGTCTATACTCGAGCCGCGCAGCGTCGGCGGGTGTCCGGAGACATCCGCCTGCTCGTCGTGGTGAAAGGAGATTTCGTCGCGCGCGTAAGGCGGGAGCCTCGGCGTGGACGTAGATACAGGGGACGCAAAGCTATGGATACGGAACTCTCCCTCTCCGACACCCCTCCACGGGTTCCCCATTAGGTCCTTGATCGGCGGTAGCATCGGCCGAGACGTTTGTTCATGACGATCGAATCGCGGTCTTCGTGCCGTACGGCGGTCTTCCTCAGAGACGGCTGAACCCGTCCATGACCGCTTTCGCGCGGTTGGTTCGTCGTCTCTGGGGAAGTGTGAACGTCGGTGCTCACCCAGTACATCCTCGCGTCTGGCGGCATGCTCGCGCGGGGTTTCTACGTTCTTCCGGCGGTTGGCCTCTTGATTCGGAGGGGGCGGGGCCTCCTCCTCGGCCTCGGCCTCGACCTCGCCTTCCTCGAAGTTGAGGAATTCGTTTTCGTCGAACTGTGCTACTGCGGGCACGACTCTTGCCGGAGAGACGGCAGCCCAGAGCGGGCCGCTGTCTTCGCTAGCGGCCCTCAGGACGCTGTTCTGCGTAACCGTACCGTTCTCGAATGACGCCGACTCGATCGACGACCAGCTCTTCGTCTGCGACGGCAGCGAGTGGGGGACCTGACTCTCCTTGCCTCTTCGTTGGCACACCGCATGAGATGTCTAGTTGACGACTCACCATGCTCCTGCTAGCCTCAGGGTCCAGCTCACCGACCGCTGTCTTCTCTCCTGGAGTCGTCAACGCGTTCTTCTCCACCACACTCTCCACGTTCGACGGATTCGACTGCATCAACGATGCCCAGCAACGTGTAACGCGCAGCTCGTGAGTTGCTATCCTCTGCACATCCTGACGTAGCCTCATATCGAGGTCTCACTCACCATCATTGCAGATAGGGAGACGTCTCTGTAGGATCTCGAGGACCTGCGCGCCAGTTTGGTCGCCTAGGCCGGTACGCGGCAGTGGACAGAAAGAGGGGGAGGGGAGGGGACACGTCTGCTACGTGGCAGACAGTAGGGGAGAGGACGCGAGGAGGAGGTCTCTTCAGACCTTCAACCCTCGCCTTGTCGTGGTCTGTTTGCTCAATTCAACGTATTTACGCCTTGAAATCCGTGTCTTCCCTGCATGCCGAGTATAAGCACTTACAGGCTGATTATTCGTCGGCTGGTTACGATCTGAGGCCACGCCTTTGGTGTATTCCCGCGTCTACCACGGCCGTACCAGCAGGAGGAGGTCATACTGCCCTAACCGCTTTTTGGGCGCTCGCGAGTGCCCGGACATGCAACCTTTTCGGGAAAGCACTCCAGGAAGTGCCGGCGCTCCGTCGCCTTTCTGGCAATCCTTCCAGCCGCCTACGCGTAGTCATTTCATCCCTCCTCCTCATACATTTCACTCGCTCCCTCTTCGTGCCTTTGCTCAGCTTGACATCTGCTTTCTTTCCTCGCTTTCCGCATCCTCTCTGGATCTCTGTAGCTGTCTGCGCTTCAGCCGCTGGTCTCAAGGCACGTCGCACCGTCGTCCTCCTTCAGCGTCACCTCTCGTTCTCCTTCCCTGCCACTGTCAGTACGATTTTCATGAGGTGCACCGCCCTCGAACAGGCACTGAGCAACATGGTTTCTAGCATTCCTTCCTTGCCACGCGTTCCAGCAGAAAGCTTCAACTCGATTTCCACTAAGGGTCAGCACTCTCGCCACCGTCGGCGCTGGACATCGCGCCCATCGCGCGACATCTGAGACGATCCAGGTGCGAGTCTACTAGCTATGCTTTCACGACCGCCTACTTACCAGCCCTCTCCCTGTTATCAGCCCATTTTCCGCCATCACCCAGTCTTACCGGCATCCATTCCTTACCCCGCGTCTTCACCGGCCTCCGTTCATTACCCCGCTTTACTGGGAGGAGCTCATCCCTGCCTCGTTCGTGAGCCATTTCTGCACTTCTACCGCGCCGGCTGATACTGATTCTCATCATTCCTGGATGCCAGCTTCGATTTCGCTGCCACCATAGTGAGTGGCGCGTGTATCTCTCGTCCCCGCTGATTCTTAGTCGCCGCGTCATCGCGCGCGCGGTCTCATAGGGTTGCGCCGCGTTTCTCACTACCCGCGCAGACATCGCGTTCGCCCGCGTTCACTTCCACACGCCGCGCTCACCTCGCACGTCCTGTGCTTTCGGCTCGCCCTTGCTTAGACGACACCTCGCCTTTTCGCTGTCCCGGCACTCATCACGCCCTTGCAAGTCGCAGAATCCGCAGTCATTGCAGCCCAGACTTACTTTCATCCGTCGCCAGCTCTCTACTTCCTGATACGCACCTCTACGGCCTCCGACTGCCATCGCGCACTCACAGAACCACCTCAATACTTATCCGTCATCGTCCGACGAGGCAAAGAATCGTCTTCCTCCTCCTTGTGCGTCGTGATTGCTTCTTGACTCTACTCCTTCTATCGCGCATTGCTCTGCTCACATATGAGTCGACAGCCGCCGCGGATAACACTTCCCCGTCTAGTATCGCCGTGTCTACCAGGTCTAGGTAGTGCGTTGAGCCTGTTAGTCTCCAGAACCCGGTATTGATGGGCAATTATTGGTCTAAGAATAGCTACGCCGCCAAAGCTTGCACCGTCGCGAGGCTCGCACGCGCATTCTGTGAGTGTCTTCCTTATGTCTCAAACTTCCTGAGCTTAGCACTCCGCAGTGTCTTGGTACTCCTGTCTCAGAGAGGGGACGCTAGCTTGATGCACCGGTAGAACTCAAGCTCAGAGAGCGCGTCGCGCCCACTCAATCTTGCTCACCGTAAGCTCTTACGTTTTGTGCTGTCACGTATCATCAGCGACTAACCGTAGCTTTGCTTCTATCAATCGTAACCTTCGTACTTTAGCCACAGGTGTATCGCAAAGACGCCTTCCCCGGCCGGGGCTTCAATCCTCCTGCCGTTCTCCTGGCCCTTCGTTCTCTTGGGAATCGCTCTGAAGCTTCCTTCACCCATGCCTGCGTCTAGTTCCAAATTGCAGTTTCGTCCTCTGCACGGCAGCTCGCCATCCGCATTCCTCCATCCTTGGTACCCTGACGGTGCCTCTCCAAGTCTTCCCATAGCACCGCAAGGGGCTGCTTCTCTCCGTCGCGCAACCGTCACTCCCGGTATGGACGGTACGTCGAGATTGATGACCCCGACTGCGTTTCCTCGGCAATGATTGATGATCGTTATACTAACCCATCCTCTTCCTGTCTCCGCAATCCTAGATACCACGCCGCAGACGTGCGGGTCGTACAGCTCGCCGCGGCTGATACGTACTTCAGGTGAGGGGCTCTGCGCTCTCGGCATTGCTAGGAGTCTGACCTCCGCTCCTTCGTACAGCGGGTGCGTTGGCTTCAGCATCGTCACGTACGAGTGCGATTGGACCAGCCGACCGTCGGGCCTCTCGTATTGAGCACCGTAGCCTGCCCACCGTGCACATACGATGGTCACTGCGCCCTCCTCCTCACTCCTCGCCTCGTCTCCCAAGCCTTTCCTTCCTCCAGGACCCTCGCTCGCCGTTGCGTCGCCTCCTTGGCCATCATCTCCTTCTATCTCCACCTCCTCTCTTCCCATCCGCCAGCTCCTCTGATACATCCTGTTGGATGTCCGCGGTGTCCTCTCCTCCAGCCGCACAGAATTTTAAGCCGTGGCGGCCGAATGGTGTTTTGACGTTTTTGTCGTGAGGTGCTTTTTGCGGTTGCGTGGCGAGCTTAGTGCTGCCTTTGAGGAGTTTGTTTGTGGATGGGGAGACTGAGACGTTTTGTGGGATGGGATCGTGGAGTCGTGGAATCGTGGGGCTTGAGCAGGAGCTCGCCAGCTGGGTCGTTGCGCTCGTAGGGTGGTGAGATGTGTTGTCGTGAGGAGGTGAGGGGAGTTATGTTTTCTGCTCAGGCTCTGGTTGTGGTTGCTACCCAAACGTGTCGGTCGTTACTGGTTGCTATGGAGTATTTTATAGGCTAGAAGACGCGCGGTTAAGGAGTGTGAGTTGCTTGAGAGCGGTCCATGGGATCGAATTCGAGGTGGGGCATTTGCATCCAGACAAACACCAGTTATATGGGAAGGGACGTGCGATCCTCGCGGCCCACGGAAAGTTCTCCGTGGCGCAAGGTCATTGTTGTATTGTCACCTTCCTGCAGTCCCGCTCATGTGGTGCTCATATCCGCCCGAAGCCTGTCTGCTGATACAGCTGCATACCGCATTCCGCTCAGCTGGAGTCCTAATCCGTACTAGTCTTATCGGACTTTAGGTGCGTCCGCGTGTTTCAAGGATTATCCCTCAATGTACATAGAGCCGGCCTTTCTTTGGCCCGCTAGAAAGCTAGCGTGTCTGGGACGTCTTCCTCATTGTATAGCCGTTCTGCATACTTGGTCCAGAGACCGTCGGTCAGAGACGCTCCGGGTAGCAACCCGGAGCAGTTCAGAGGGACGCTGGGTCAGTTGCAGGAGTTAGAGCGGACCGGAGCGATTCTCAGCAGACCGTGTCTGCACTCCGGAAGCAACATGGGATTCCTTTCATAGGTTTCCAAAGAGATGGTATGTTCAGCGATACCAGCACGAGCTCCGCGTGTAGTATCCTGGTGCATAGGTATATCCTTCGTTGTTCTCGGTTGTCAAGGTTGCCAGCTCATAGCTTGGGCGTTCCTCTCATTCTCATGTCTCTCGCGTTTTGCATGTCTCTCATCGTATCATACGTTCCGTATTCACTCATTCGTTCTCTACGAAGCTCGTATATCATATAGCACCACACGGCTTGGCTGCTCCAAGGGCCAAGGACCGTGGGAAAAATGCAATGCTGGTGGCATTAGGGAGAGGAGCGCTCAGCGCTCAGCGCCCGACACTTTGCCTCCTGGGCCCTGGCTGCCTTCAGCTTCGCGTTCCTGCTCTCCGCCATGGCTGCCTCGACCGCGTTTGCCGGGAAGTGGGACTCTCTCCCAGTAACCCTTACGCCATGGATGTGCGTGCTCTTCTCTGCGTCTCGCACTGAGCCGAGTTGACTTCTACTCAGCCTAGATGTCGTCCATTCCATGGGACACACCCAGATGACGCCTGTACAGGCATCCACCATTCCGCTCTTCATGCGCCACAAGGACGTCGTGGTCGAAGCCGTCACAGGCTCCGGGAAGACCCTTGCCTTTGTCATACCCATCCTGGAGAAGCTGATACGGCGGGAGCGGAAGCTGGCCAAAAATGAGATCGGCGCACTGGTGATCAGTCCGACAAGGTGCGTTCATCCCCGGTAAACGAAGAAGAACGTCTGGGCGAGTCCGGCGGAGCGAGGACGCAGCTCCTTGAGCGACTACGGGAGATTCGCGGTGATTGTCCAGACGCAAGCTGTAACCCTTTCGCCGTCCCGGCTCCTTTTGCATGTCGACCGTCCCAGCCTTGCACGCGCGGGCTGCAGTCGTTCGGGAGGCTTTTGATCGGACAGCTCGCGGGACAAAGGATAGGTGCGGGTCACTTAGCAGGTGTACCCACCGCGTTGACCTGATCAACGTCTGCTCCGCTGCTGCTTCAATGTCGTCGCTCAAGCCGCTCCGCCTCGTCGTCGCCTCCCGTGCTGCTATGCGCATCATACAATCGTGTTGGTCTCGCGACAGGGCTTGACGCACTGGCTCGGAATTTCACGCCGGGTAATGCAGACAAGGTAATTACCTATGGAACGGCGCGTGCGACGAGGCCGACGATGTTGCGGCAGACTTGGTCCGCAGACAATTCGTCGGGAGGAGCGACGCGTTTACAGGCTGCGGTGTGAGGCTATACTGCCTGTGACAAGGGATGAGGTGGCGGACAGACTTCCTTATGGGTCTGACAAACGATGTCGGATGCAGTACTAACGTGAAATTCTCACCACAGAGAGCTTGCGACTCAAATCCACTCCATATTCTCGCTGTTCCTCTCTTCTCAGCCTTCTCCGCGGCGTGCTTCCCCTTCTCCTGATGAAGCGACTGGGTCCGACGTCCAACTCGACTCCGTCCCCGAGCATCCCCCGCCGCTGCTCGTCATCTCGTCCGACTCCCCGCCCGCTGAGGATCTCCAGCGGTTCCTCTCTACCGGAGCAGACATCGTCATCGGGACACCAGGACGCATGGAGGAGTTTTTGCTCGGGTTGGGCAAGAACGTCGTGAGCGTGCGGGAGCTGGAGGTCCTCGTACTCGACGAAGCCGACCGGTACGTGAATCGTCAGTGCACCGCTTCGCTGGACTGACCCTTGCGCAGCCTGCTTGACCTCGGGTTTCATGCGGCTTTGACTCGCATTCTGACCCATCTGCCGAAGCAGCGCCGGACGGGACTGTTCAGCGCAACTATGACAGATGCTGATGCGTTGTCAGAGCTGGTGCGCGTCGGTCTGCGAAATCCGGCCCGCATAGTGGTCAAGGTCCAGTCGAAGAAGACGAAGGGCACTGCGAAAGGCACACGGGAATTGATAGAAGAGAGGCGAATACCTGCCAAGTAAGCATCTTCGCCAGGGGATGTCCTTCAGTACTGATCAAGTCGACAGTTTGCACAACTACTACATGTCGTGTTCGGCATCCGAGAAGATGCTGCAGCTGACACGCATCATACGGCACGAGGTGGAAACCCAGGGATCCTCCCGCTTCATCGTCTACTTCGCGACGTGCGCGTGTGTCGACTACTTTTATCGCGTAAGTGATGCGAAACGTTACTATTATGGTGTGCTGACCCATCTGCGCAGGTCCTTGCTCCGCTGCTACCGGCCCACTCGAGCTTGTTCTCGCTGCACGGGCACCTGCCGCCCAGCACTCGCACGAAGACTCTGGCCAACTTCACGACCTCTGCGGCGCTCCCCTCTTCTCCGTCCATCCTGCTGGCAACTGACGTTGCAGCGCGTGGCCTCGACCTCCCTGACGTCGACGTCGTCATACAGTTTGACCCGCCTACCGACACGAAGTCGTTCTCGCACCGCTGCGGGCGCACTGCGCGTGCAGGCCGCAGCGGGACAGCATGGGTGCTCCTCGTCGGGCGCGAGGTCGACTACGTTGAGTTCATGGCGGTCCGCAAGATCCCCATGAAAGAGCGGCCTCGATTCTCCCGGGATGGCACCGCTGTCTCGGCGGATGACATGGATACCGAAGACCCGGACATCTCCCGTGTGCTCGCTTCCATACGGCAGCAGGTGCTGACCGACCGGGCATTGAACGACAAGGTCAGACCCACCGCTCGCTCTCAGGGTCTGCAGTACTGACTGTATGTGTAGGCTGCGAAGGCATTCGTGTCGTTCGTCCGCGCGTACTCGAAGCACGAGGCGTCGTACATCTTCCGGGTGAAAGACTTGGACTTTGTCGGGCTGGCGAAGAGTTTCGGGCTCCTCCGACTGCCACGAATGCCGGAGCTGAAGGACATCTCGAGGGACGGCTGGGAAGACGCCGACGTGGACGTAAGTATCCGTGTTCGGTATGCGATGTGCGCCTGCTGACTCCGTCGCTGTACGATCCAGTGGAATGCGTATGCCTATGCGGACAAGGCACAGGAGGCCAAGCGACTCGCCGAGGCTTCCAAGGCCGCACCCGACGCCGAGGAGATCAGGAGACGTAAGGAGGAGCGGGCAGAGAAGGAGAAGGCCAACCTCGCATGGAGCAACAAGGAAAGGAAGAGAGAGGAGCGTGACAAGCGGCGCGAGAAGAAGGCTCGGAAGAGGAAATGGCAGAAGATGCAGGCAGATCCTGAGGCGGGCACGAAGCGAGGGCAGGAAGACACGGGGGAGAGCGAGGAGGACGGGGACGACTGGGAGGCGCTGGCGAAGGAGGAGAGGATGGCGAAGCGGGTGAAGAAGGGCCAAGTGAGCCAGCGCGAGTTCGACGCCGAGTTCGCAGATCTGTAGCGCCATTGCCTATCGTAACCATCTCCTTGTACGCGATTATGTACATACTTTTATTCCGCGCGTGTCATCCGCGTCACCTCTTCCGGATCGACGCTGCAAATCCCTCCCCGAAAACTGGGCTTCGGCGCCAACAACCTTGAGCCGCTACATTGTCTGTACCGTACTCTTCCTCCTCCCTCCCCTATCCTCCTCTCCCCCTTCTCCCCCCTCTGCACCGTCCGTCGTCGCTGGCATTATCTCGACATGCCCGGTGGCTGGAAGGGCCGCGGATGGAAAACGCGTCGATGTTATGTACGTCCCACCTGTCTGCACCCATACTCCTCCGCGTTGCTTGTGTATATAGCTGCGTTTAACCACCTTCTGCGTGCTTAGTATTACGACAACGACGGTACACCACTCACAAGGTATGACGATAAGAAGGGATGCCATTTGGGCACTGAGTGCAGTTATGCCCATCCCGAAGACAAGCAGTGGGCAATGGCCTCAGTGCCGATGAACCGCGGTAGAAGTGGACGGTCGCGTTCGCATTCCCCTTATGGACCACCACCGCCGCCGCCAGGGATGCCTCCGCCGCCGCCTCCGTCCACGACAAAGGAATTGCCGCCCAAGAGTATAGAACGCGTCCTGAGCGCGTCTTCCGCGCACGGCTCAGACCGTGACCGCGACCGAGCACGCTCCCCGTCTCGCACCCGCCACGGACGCCCGCGCGACAGCTCCCTGGGTGCTTCTTCCATTGCGTCTTCCTCAGACACACGTATTCGCAACACGTCGTCGTATTCCAGTTTGCCCGCGCCAGAGCGCCGGGAAGAGGAGCGGATGCGGTACAGGGACGAGGACAGGAAGCGGGACGACGGGAGGCGCAGGGACGACGACAGACGGTATGACGATCGAAGAAGAGACAGGGAGGACGACAGGAGACGGGAGGATGAGCGGAGACGACGTGACGATCGGTCGCGCGAGCGGGCCAGTCAGTCGACATCTCGCTCTCACTCGCAGCGACCGAGGGAGGTGCCGGAGGAGGAGCGGCGCAGGATATGGCTGGACCGCGTCAAGTGAGTAGATCTGACTTTTATTGTCCGCCACGGCACTCAAGGTGTTGACTGTGTACTGCGCACGCTCTGCCCCAGAGTCTTGACGGAGTCCGTCATTGCGCGTGGAGAAATTGTACGCATCCATGAAGATGTTTTGAAGTACGAGCGATTTTCCAAGTCTGTGGGCTACGAACTTCTCGAGGGCGCGGACAAGGTCGCGATGGAGGAGCTGATCGCCACCATGAAGCAACGAGCCCAGGAGAAGCAGGCAGAGCTCGACGCGACCCTCTCGAAGCTCATTCCTTCAGATTACTACCCCTTCGTGGCACCACCGTCATCTCGATCAAGCGACGCAGCGTTCGAAAAGATGACCCAATCTCTCTCCGCTCTACGCAGGGACGTCGAGGCGCTCTTTGCGCACGTCGAGAAGCTCCGCGCTGTGGCTGCCTCCGTCACCCTGCCAGCTCCTGCTGCTACCGTCGCCCCTACCGCAATCGCGGGCCCCTCCTCGCAACCGGAAGCCGGCGAGATATCGGCTGATCGTCCCAAGAAACGCCGCCGTCGCTCGATAGACCAGAGCACGGAGCCGAGCACGCAGGTCTCCGATCCCACTGCCGCCGACTTCGATGTCCTCAAGGACCGCCTTGTATCTCTGGACGGCCGTATAGCCGGCCTGGAGAACGACCTGCTGCAGTACGACAACAACGTTGCGGACGAGGTGGAAGCCCAACTCGACTACCGCGGCATCTCAAGGAGCCTGGAGGGCGCTTCCAACGCCGAGCTGACAGAGAGGTACGAGAAGCTCGAGCGAGGAGTCGGCGATGCGGGAAGCAGCGCAGGAGAGATCACGGCCGGGCTGGAACAGCTCAGGCTCGACGGCGTTGCCCAGGACGCCAAGTACGACGACCTGCAGAGAGAGAACAAGGAGCTTCAAGCACATATCATCAAGGTATGCCCTGAGCGAGCTCCACACACAGCGAACTCGACGCTTACTCACATCGCTGCAGCTTCAACAAAACCAGACAGAGATCATGCGGAAGCTCGAGGAGAAGCGAAATACGCTCGAGGCCCTCACCGCTGCCGTCACCGCGTTCATTTCTCAGCCGCCCCAACCGCCAGCTCCCCAACCCACATCCATTACTGAGATCGTTTCAACAGTTCAACCTCGTCTGCTCCGCGCCGTGCGAGACGACATCCAGCCGCTCCTCAGCGATCTCCAAGCGGAGATCGACAAGCTTCTGAAGGACCAGATGAACGAGGTCAATGGTACCCTCATGGCCCAGATATCTCCCACTATACGTGCGGTTGAGGCCATCTCTGCCTGGGTTGACAGGTATAGACAACCTCCAACGGTCGGGAACGCTGCGACTGTTCCACCGGGACCTCCTCCATCTGTCGCACGCCTCCCATAGCATGCACCTTCTTCTCACTTGGCAACTCCGTCTGCTTGTGTTCTGCACATATTGAATTCCACTTTCCGTCATACATATGTGCGTGATTAAAACGACAGGCAAGTAAAAGGGAGCAATAATGGTCCCTCCGAGGATTGAACTCGGAACCCTTGCATTGGCTTGCAGGCAGAGATAACCCTATAAGTACAAAGCTCTAACCAGTTGAGCTAAGGGACCGCAACGTAGCGGCGATCTTGACGCATCACATAGGAGTGTCACCAGTACCAGGAGGTAGGGAGGATAGGATGAAGGAAGGAACGATGCAACAGAAGCGGGGCAGAACAGGCCGAACAAAAGTATAATCTGATCATACTCCAGGATCAGTCTCCTCCTCGCGCACCCCGCCCGATGTAATACGGATGAAGCGTGTTCCAACACGCTGTCCTTGCTCGGGTGAGTGTGTAATCCACACGATGGACTTGAGCTTTGAGTCTGGCGACTTGACCTCGGCGGCGAGGTGTCTCTCAACCTTACCCGAAGACTCAGAGTCCAATGCCGAGGTAGGTTCTGTACAGAGAGCCATCAGCCCCCCTAAGTCACGAACGCAGCCGGTACGCACCATCTAGCAGCAGAACCTCGGCCGACGCTATTCCCACCGCGATCGCAAGCACGATGCGTTGTGCCTCTCCGCCGCTCAAGTTGGTCCACGACCTGTCCCAGAGCTCGCGATCTATGCCCCAGGACTCGGCAATCTCGAACGCTTCGTGTCTAGACAGGTCAGGTTCCGAGGATCTGAGGGCGTCTGAAACTGCGGATGCTGCCTTGGAGGACACCGAGCTGGACTTGTGCACGCCGAAGGTGTAGACGGTCCTGATGAAGTCTCGTGGCGTCCCAGGTAGCATCGACGGTCGCTGGGGCACGTACATGACCCGAGTGCGGAAGGTGGGAATTCCTGGGATGGCTGTTATGTGAGCCTACGGCATGCGCGTGCTAGGGTTTAGTCAACTGACCGTGTTGCTGTGGTTTCCTATGTAGCACATGCATTGTCATTTTCGCCGGACATGCCTCAGGGAAGGTGACTTACTGGCCGCGATACAAAACCTCCCCTTCGTAGATGTTGAGGTGGGATACACATTTGAGCAGCGTGGACTTGCTGAGCACGTCGTCAGAACGGCTGACGTGTATATGAGGCAGAGAACTCACCCGGAGCCACTCTTTCCTTGAAGGACAAGGATGTCACCCTCGTTAAGTACGAGGTTGACGTCAGTGAACACCGGTTGTCCCTTTTCCTTGTACCATGCCAGTTTCTTCAACTCGAGTATGGGAGTGGTTGCCATGGCGTCAACGTCGGCTCGCAGGTCGCTGTATGCTCGTCGTCAACGTGGTGGTTCTAAGTTATGTTCGGTCTGCAGCGGGAAGCTTGGAACTGGTTTAGGCAGGTGACGTAGTTGACACTACGGATTGGCGCTCAAGGACGTTGTCGCTGTCGTATAAGTAAAGAGCACGAGCAGCCGCGTCTAGATATCTATCACGTATCATTACTCGTATTTGTCTAACATGTATAAGTGCGGTAGTACAGCATGAACAGAACAAGAAAGCGTACGATGTTACAGGGTATGTACTCTAGTCTAAAATGATGTTTAACAAACTACTGATGTGGGAAGTTCGGGTTCTGCGCCTGGCCATGAGCAGCAGCATACTGCTGTTGCTGTTGCTGTTGTTGCTGTTGCTGCTGCTGCTGACGCATCTGCTACAACCGTCTCAATACTAATCAACACGGGTAGACCGCCCGCGACTTACCTGCGCCAGGAGGGCCTGTATCTGCTCGGGCGTCACCCGCCCTTGCAAATTATGCTGTAGGTTCTGCATCTGCATGTAATATTGTGCCGCGGCGACGTTCGCCATGTTGGGCATGTGCAGCAGGGGGTTCACCGGAACGCTTTGCACGGGCTGACCAGGCACCGAAGGAGGTCTTTGCAGAGCGTTGGCGTTGGCGGGGCTAGCAGCGGGCAATGGAGGCGACTGCTGCGGTAAACCGGGAGAGGAGCTGGTCGCTCGAGCAGCGAAGGACGGCGAGAGATGCACTGCGCTGAGCGCCGGGGCGGCCGCAGTCAGTGCAGCAGAAGCGTTCGACACGGGGGTGACCTGCGCTTGAGGCACCTGGCCCTGTCCTTGACCGGACTGTGCTTGATTTTGGGCTTGCATTTGCGCCTGTAAGGCGCGGAGATTTGCCGCTTGCGTGGCTGAGATGTGTGGCGGGGACATTCGAGTACTCGCGAGGTGGGCGGCCATTCTTTGCTGAGATTGCGATATCCCGACCTGAGGTTGTGCACGCATTTGCTGAGCGATCTGTGCCTGTGGGACACCGTTTGCGGTTCTGGGCACGCCGTTCGGAGTCGCACCTTGCGGCAGCATCTGTGGTGCCTGCGGTTGCTGACAGACAGAAGACGGTGAGAATGTGCACGTAACACGACACCAGGTGTGGCACATACGGCATTGGAACCAACACGTTGCTGTTGTTCTCGTATCGCGTGCTGTCGAGACAGTTCGTCATTTTTCTTGTTGCGAAGGAACAATTCGTGGGCATCTCTCGCCTCCTTGTCTGCCTTCATCCGACTCAGCTCGGCTGGCGTGTACCTTGGCAATTTCGTGAATTGACCATGTGTGTCGTGTACCACAGAGGCTTTCTGCCGCGGGGCAGCTGCACAGCACTGAGCCGTCTAGCCCTCATAACCGGATAACAGAGGACGCACCATTGGACTTCTGCACGGCCTCTCTTCGCTTTGCTGCCTTACGCAGAGTGTCGTGCATCACCGCGTGTCTACGACGCTTTCGGGGCTCGTGCGGCATCGCAGAGTTCGCGGAACTGCTCCCGGAGGCAGTCAACATCTGACTTGCGGTACGCTTCCTGGTCGTCATATGAGAGGATGACGAGGCAGCAGCAGGGCCGTTCTCCTCCGTGGCTTCCGCGCGAGCCTGCGCGCTGAACTTCTCCTTCCAGCGCTCCAAGCACTCCCATGCGGTGCGCTTGTCAGTCGAGATGGTGACTCGCGATGAGTTGAACATGTCGGCAATGAGATTCCAGTTGTACGCATACTTCTCGACTGCTTGTTTGAGGAGAGCATCTTCCGCCGGGGTCCAGGCAACGGCTTCGTTGTGATGGTCGGCATTGCGTTTGCGAACGTCCCTAGGAGGCGCAGGCACGAGCATAGGATGACCGGGGGGTATGTTCGGCTTGTTGCCCGTCCCCTCGAAGAGAGCTATGATAGCGATTCAGCACAATCCAGTGTTGGAATATACATGAGAGATCACTTACAGCAGAGGTTCTCATCGAGAGGACGAGCTGGAGGCACCTCCACATCAGCGAACACCGGCGTGGGCTCGATGGGCGTCCAATGACCGTCCTTGAAGTGAACGGCGGGCTTCACAGTATCGATAAGTGCAGGCTTCACGAACATGAACTTGCTAACGGGTACGATCTTGGTGTACGTTGCATCTTCGGCCCGCTTGTTCGGATCGTCCTTATCAGTCTTGCGTTCTGACTTCTTCCGGATCTCGGTAGTAGGCGCAACATCGAGCATACCGTATAGCTGAAGGTCGGGGAAGATAGCTGTGAGGTCATGAGGCGCATGAGATGGTGTTGCGGCGGAAGTAGCCAAAGCGTCGTCGGTGGACAGCTCCGACATGCTCTTGACGAGGTCCAGGTCGTCGAGGTCGACGAAGAGCTTGTCGACATCAGAGTAGACGATGTGCTCCCGAACAGCAGCGAACTGGTTGATCTTGTGCTTGGTCTTCCCGTGCGCGCCTTCTCCGTCTCTCCCTGAGGTGCCGAAAACAGGATTCTTCGAGGAGGACTTCAGCCCTGGATGAGATTCAGGAGCGCCATGTGTTGACGTCGACGGGTTGGCAGACTTCGCCGCCTCAGGTTGAGATGGCTTCTTCCCATCGACATCCATCGCGGTCTCATCCTGGTCGACAACGCCACCTCTTCCCTTGAGCGCTGTGAGGTCCTCGATCTCTTCAACTTTCGGCTTCAGAGAGACCCCATCAGGCTGTGTGTTGGACCCATCATCCTGCTCTTCGAGTTGTTTGAGCGCGTCCTGGAGTGCTGCAGAAGGGTCAAGGGAGTCGACCGCATCTTTGTCCTGTTCGTCTTCGCTTTCGTCATCAGACGCATAGCCGTCCAGGGGAGTGCCCGTCTCTCTAGACGACTGAAGACCGTTCTCGTCCGTGTCCTGGGTGAAGAGCCCCTCAGCTTGGTCTCCCTCGCTCGCGTCCGCCATCTCGGTGTCTTCTGGTGGAGGCCGCTTCCACAATACGACAATCCCTCGGCGTACGCGCTCCTCCGATGACCCCGCTTCATGCCACTCCACAACAGCATGAGCGAGGGTGAAAGCCAGGGCGAGCTTCCACCTGCGTTCTTCTCGGAAATCTGTTCGCATCCACTTCTGCAGCCGATCGTCAGAGACGGCGAACAAAAGGATTTATTTGACTAACCATCTCGTCCAGAACATAGTCCCAGTGAGTCTTGGTCAGGCCTCCGAGACCACGTTGTTTCCTCGGTTGGCGGAAACTCCACGCCTCGCTTTCTTTGAGCCTCTCGATGCGGTCGAACACACGAAGAAGGCGCAACTCAGTCATGCCCACCTGAAAATTCGCCAGAGACGCTAAGAATATTGTCTGTATAATCCGTAGCAATCCACACTTACCGACCAGTCCCGGGTACTCAACGCTTTAGACGCCTTGGCCAATTTCGTGTGCACCGGATTGGCCTTCAGGACGGCGGCCCACTTATTCAGAGGCATCGGCTGCCACTCTTTCACTTCTCCCTTGTCTTTTTTACGCTTCGACATCTTACGACGCGAGAACTCGATAGGTAGCAAATTCATCGGAGGCAGCGGGTACGGAGGGTCAGGGCCGAAGGGGGGCGGAGGCTCAGAAGATTCCTCGAACGACATGAGCTCGTCCGGCCCGAGAGCAAAGGCGTAGGAGACTGACGGCTCGAGAGAGGGGAGTGGGATCGAGTAGTCGATGGCAGGATGGTCCTCAACATCAGCAGGTGCCGGCGACGAGCGGGGCTGAGAAGGACCCAGGATGTCCATGATCTGGTCTTCGCTGCGTTCCTTGGAAACCTGGGTGGGCGCTGAGACTGCCGGCGTCCAGGATGCCGACTCTTGGGCAGGAAATGAGAGAGCTTCCTGCGTCTGCGTTCCGCTGTCTTCTATTACTTCGTCATCCAGCGGTTCCGCCTTGATGGCGCTCGTGTCGTTCTGAGCGAGGCGCGACACAGAGGACGGAGAGCGCACTTCTCGGGATGGCGACAGTCTAGAGGTGGACGGTTCCCGCGTAGCTGGCTGCGGTGAGTGTGTGATAGGAGTCTCTTGGACAGCGGCGACATAAGGGGGTGTCGGCAGACGTTCCGGCGTATTAGAGGTCTTCTCAGGTCGGGAGGGTTCCGTGGGACGTAGCTCTTCGTCATTCACCATTGGAGACTGTGGTGCCGTTTGCGGTCCTTGGGACGATTCGCGAGACGAAGTGTCCTGGGACAAGTTCAGCTCTACAGGAGAAACCTCAGGTTGCTCGGCGGGCGGAGGGGGGCCGGTCTCGTCAACCTCCACGCGAACGTCAGACTGAGGGGCATCGGCGTCACGCGGCCTCCCATCGTCTTCGCGCCCTTGTGTGGGAGGAGAGGCGGGAGGCTCGGACATGGGCGAGTCCAACACTACATGGGGAGCAGCGTCCGAAACAACTTCAGGCGCGAGTTCCAGCGCGGGCCCACCGACTGGAGAGTATTCCGGAGGTGTGTCATGCAACGCGACCTCGTCCTCCAACAAGTTCGCGATGTGGCCCGTCTCCGGACTGAAGCGCGGGAATGAGTGCGTCCGCTCGCCCGAGTGGCACCGAGTACTCACTACTTCTGCAAGTCGAACCTCTCCAGAAAGCTCTGTAAGCCATCCTCGACGTCGTCATCTGTGCTCATTACTGAACCGATGTTATCCCGCTTCTGTATGAGGTGGTACATTTCGCGAAGCAGTTCATTCCGGCGCTTGCTTATTTGGCTGCTATGTGTATGAGAGGTGGTTTGGGACAGGGAGATATCGATACTAACTGTAACTGCATTACACGCGCTTCCACAAGAGATGCTGCAGAAGCCTCAGGGGTGAGGCTCATGGTTCAGCGTGTGAGATGGACTACGGCGCGGAGGGTATGTGACAGGAAATGCGGGGAAGTCGCGTGTGTGGCTGAAGACTTGGTTTGCGCTGAGCGTGATGCAAGGTTCCTGGGAGTGGGTGCGCAGAGATTCAGGAGCTCAGAGCGTGCAAGAGTCTTCAGCGGATGGTCCCGCAGGCTTACGAGGAGTAAGAGAGGGATATAGAGCCACGAAGGAGAGGGAACAGGAGAGCTATGTAGAGGTCCAAGGTCAAGAGCAGGTTCGGCAATGCCCGAGACGGTGCTGTTCCGAATATGGCATCTCTTCAAGTTCAATGTCTTCCCACGCTATTATGGTGGATCATAACCATCCCGATACATGGGGACGGAAACGAGCACAGAGGAGCGATAGACAGTGTGGTCCCCTAGACTGTTGTGTCCGGTTCACTCGCACACATCCTGCCTTGTTGGGCGAAGACGATGCTAAACAGAGCGTAGCCGATGAGCACATGCATAATAATTATCAGTGCGACTCCAGGCATCTCACTAAGTAGTAACTACGGGTATCGGGAACGAAAAATGCATCTGTACAAACGAATGGGGGTGAGACGTAGAGACGGATGGTGTTGATGGACGACCAGGACCCATGACCACCACAGTGAGTTATAGAAGAGCATAGTTTATGAGCGTCCACGACGAAGACCAGATGAGATCCCCATGTGCCCCCGCGAATCCCATGTACTGCCACCAACCGAACCCATTGACTGGTATTACTGCTTCGAATCAGTGGATGTGACTGAGTCCGTTCTCCGCTTCCCGCCTCCGAGCTTCCCGATCTTCTTCAGGTTGGACGAGATACTGCTCTTGTTCCGCGTGTGCTTCTTGCTGGCCGTCGAGGCTTTCGAGTCGACAGACTTGATGGAGGCGACCTCCGCTGCCGCGTCGGCCTCCTCCTCGGCCTCCGGCTCATCGACCAGCACGCCGTCGGCTTGAAGAGGTTCCTCCGACGTTCCGGACAGGCCGCCGCCTCCGACTAGTCGGATCGTGGTATCGGGGTCCTGATGTGACGACACGTCCGCAGCATCGATCAGAACGGGGGAGTCTTCCGACTTCACCGAAGCCTCCGAGTGCGACGGTCCTGCGAGCGTTGTATCATCCACGAGCAGGACGGGAACCGCAGGTGGCAGCCCCACAGGATGCGCGTCGGGTGACTCGATGAGAGTTGGCTCAGTCTGAAGAGTGAGTTTGGGGGATGGTGACCGTGATCTTGCTTTCCGAGGAGGTACTGCCGTGAGAGGAACCGTGGACACTGAACCTGTCACAACTGGATTCCCTTCAATGTCATTTTGTAGGGGAAATTCGCTGGTCTCTTCGTCGGGTGTGAGATTGCTCGGAGAGGGGAGGTCGACAGGCATGGGAGCGGGAGGCTTGGTGACGGAGATCGTGGGCAATTGTCTCGCAGCGGAGAAGTTGGTGACGTTCCCTAATGGCGTCGTAAGAGAGGACTCGTCCAGTGCAGACGTCTCCTTCTCCCCATCGTGGACCGATATTGGTACTGCCGTATCAGCTGTGCTTGATGTGGTACCGAGTTGCAGAGGGTCCAGGGTGGGTTTCTCCTATACCAGTATTGTAGGGATGTAGACAGAGATAGACACGATGCACGCACCTTGCCCTTTTCCATCAAGGGTTGCAAAACGCTCTCCGGCACTATGCCAGCATCTATCCATCGCCGCACACTCTTGTCCGCCCAGGCCTCGAGGACGTTCCAGCCCTTGTACTCTCCGGCCAACCGCAAGCCGGCTGTGCCTGCGTCCCCACCAGTATCTCCCTGCCCCCCACCTACGCCGTCGAAGAAGTAACCCTCGTACCCAATGGAATCCTCACTTCCATCACTCCCCTCATGACCAGAGCCCAACTCGTATCCTTCCCCGCTCTCCAGGTCCTCGACGAAGCCGGCCAGGAACTTCGCCCACCCGGCAGGGCCGTCTCCGCGCCACATCACGACCTTGGTATCGAAGTCGCGTCCAAAGACGATCACTTGCCCGACCGCGCCGCCCTCCCCAGGGTTCATGTCGATGCCAAGGTAGTTCCCGGCTTTGTCTGCGATGAGCGGGATCCACCCGCGACACGAGTACTCCTTTCGGACCCATCCGGCGGGTATCGAGTCCATCAGTTCCCTGAGAGCAGCGTTCGCACCTGTCGTAGGATCGTCGTCGACCTCGCGCCAGAACCTCCACTCCTCCATGACATCCTCGAGCGGGAGCAGCGTAAGCCCGAAGAAGAGGCCCTCGGAGCACCCCGCAGAGCTTTCCGGCTCCTGTCCGTCGACGCACAGATACGACTCCCTCACCGGCTGCGGGAGCGAGAACCCAAAAGCCATCTCAATCTGCGCCAAGTCCTGAGGGAGGATCCCGTAGTTGAGAGTGTCTCCGAGCTCGGGGTATTCGCGCTCGAGCCACTGGCGTAGCCGGTTCCAGGTGTTCGAGAGCGGGGGGTATGGATGCCCAGCGGCGGGGTTATGCAACGGGAGGATCGACGTCGGCTTTGAACCGACAGTGCTGCGCGCATTGATCCTCGATTAGCATCACCTCAATCAGACGTGTTGCCTACAGGAAACGGGATACGTACGAGCCAGGGACGTCGTAATAGGGCCCCGACGGGGAGGAAGGGGGGTATGAATAGGCTGTAGACGGGGTGTACTGGCCTGCTGCGATGGAACCACCATCGAATGCGTCGGGGTGGGCAGACTGACTCGGGGAGGATGTCGGAAGGCTGAAGGCCTCATGGGTCGACGTCATGGCCCTCCGGTTGGTAGTTCGAGTGTTTTTGGAGCCAAAAAGGTTCGCGAGCCAGCTCATGGTGTCAGAGAAGGACGAGGAAAGTAGGCCAGGACAGCAAAGCGGTAGGTGATGTAGAAGCAGGTGGTGGAGCCAAAGGAACCGGCGCGCTTGGGCTACGCGCTAACTGTCAGGCGAAAATCAAGGGTGACGGTGCAGATCGCTGTTCGCCAGAGTCGCTGTGCGCAACGGAGGGACAACGTGCGGGCTGCGAGATTGAAACGACGATGGGAGAGCAGAGCAGGCGACACTTGGCAGCAGCTGGTGCACAGACAGCGCGCATGAAACATATCACGGTGACGATACCCGCAGGCGCCCAGTTGCGGACATGCGCCCGAGCCGTCCGGGCGAGACCCCGTTGTCAGCGCGTTAAGCGATAGCTATAGCAAGCCGAAAGTATACAACGCTGCATGTATTAAAATGTCCCAGAGTTCCCGTATAATGATACAATGCTAATGTACGTCGAGCTAAAGGCTTTCAGAACGTCGCCAGCGAGCTGGCGACCTTGAAGTCGCACGCAGTCTTTGCCCGGAGCTCGTCCAGCGTCACGCCCTCCGCGATATCAGTCAATTCAAGCTCTCCTGCCGCGCGGTCGACCTTGAACACAGCCAAGTCCGTCACGATGAGGCTCACGGCGCGAGCACCGGTCAAAGGCAAGGAGCACTCCCGGACGATCTTGGGCGAGCCGTCTTTTGAAACGTGCTGCATCGTCACGATGACCTTCGTCTTGTCGGGGTTCGAGACGAGGTCCATGGCACCGCCGATACCTGTAATGTAATCGTCAGCGCAATGCCTTCTGCTCAGCGACAAGCGCACATACCCTTGACCAGCTTGCCCGGGATCATGAAGTTGGCGATGTCACCAGCCTGCGAAACTTGCATCGCCTGAAGCATACGGTGTGAGCGCGCTGATATGTGAACACAAGATTGCAACGTACACCAAGGCAGGTAACATCCATGTGGCCACCACGAATCATGTTGAACGACTCCGCGGAATCTGATTGCGACGTCAACAGTTGACCACGGATGCACAATTCTGTGACCACTTACCGAAAGTCGACGCGCCAGGGAGAAGCGTGCAGGTCTCCTTACCGGCGTTGATGATATCCCTGAGAACAGCGTCAGACCAGTGTTTACGCATCGGAAGGAACCGACTTACGCATCAACCTGATCGCGCGTGGGGTAGGGACCCATGCCAAGGATACCGTTCTCGCTCTCAAGCCAGACCTTGACGGAAGGGTCCAAGTGTTCGGGGATGAGGGTCGGAACACCCACACCGAGGTTGACGTAGAAGCCGTCGCCGATCTCGCGTGCTGCACGCTTCGCGATGCGATGACGCCAATCGTTGTGAGACTTGACGTCGCTCTCTGCAGGGTTGACGTCCTTGGCTTGCTCATCCTTGCTGGCTGCGAGCTTCACGACCTCGATTGATTTGGGCTCAGTCGCCTGGACGATACGATCGACGTAGACACCGGGTACGTGAATCGCGTTGGGCGACAGAGACCCTACGGGACTGTATGGGAAGAGTAAGCTTATGATCAGGCGTAGAAAGCATACGAACGTACACAATCTCCTCCGCCTCGACGATGGTGAGCTTAGCGTTGCGAGCCATGACGCCGTTGTAGTTGTTCGCGGTATACCTGAACACCAAGTTCCCGACCTCGTCGGCCTTCCAAGCGTGGACAAACGCGACATCGCCGGCGATGGCAGGCTCCATGATGAATCTCCGACCGTTGAAGATGCGAGCTTCCTTCGGGTTACCGGGAATCCTGACGCCAGCCTTCATACCACCAGGGTTGTAACGGATCGGGATTCCGCCGGATTCAACAGCGGTGTTCGCGCCGGTTGGCGTGAAGACGCACGGTTCGCCGGACGCGTGCGCGTGAAGGCGGGCAACAAGAGTACCTTGAGGGACCAGTTCGATGCCGACATCACCGTTTAGGTAGGCTGACTCTAGGTACTTGTTCCTGTCAGGCCGAAAAGGTCAGACTCTGCACTCGAAATGAGGGAACGCGTTAAGGATCCCGGTCTGATTCTCCCCGCGACATATTCTTCGGGGAGTTCACAGACGTATCGGCGAAATGAACATCACGTACCCTCCCAAGTAAGAGATCATGACCGTGTCGAGTTGCTTCGACTTGATCAGTTTCACTACAATGGGTGTGAGTATTCATGCAAAAACAGCGACCGGAAAGCTGTCGGAATCGCGAGCATGCGAGAAGACGTACCAAGACCATGGTCACCTGCACCCGCGTTGTTCGATATAGCGGTGAGGTTCTTGACTTCGGGTCGCTTTGTGAGCGCGGTGATGAGTGTTTCTGGGATACCGCAGAGTCCGAACCCTATTCAAAGCCATCAGCTCACGGTGTCCCTGGCACGATCGCTCAAGCAAGCTCACCCCCTGACAGGATTGTGTCTCCTGACTTGACATCCTTGACTGCCTCGTCGACAGAGTCCCAGACCTTGGTTTTTCTCGGCCGTGGCGCGTTGGCGACGACGGAGTAGTACCGGATCCGCGCAGCGAGCACGATGCGGCTGCTGCTGTGCGAACGAGGGATGGCAAGTGCACGAGCTCTGAGGGCCAGCATGGTGAGGGTGCTCAAGAGGGGGCGCGGGGTATGCCAGGGACCGGGAGCCAGGAAGGGTGGGGAACGCGGGGTAAGGTGGAGAGAAGGCCGCGAACGATGCTGGCGAGGTTATATATGACGAGCTCGCGCACCCGGACACTCGGGTGGCTCTTCCGGCGTATTTCCGTGGTCTGCTCTCGCTGCCCATTTCAGCCGTTCGGAGCACGAATAAAATCGACGGTCGAGGTTTGCAAGGCGGAGTGGCCAGCGCTTCGGCACCCCTCTCCCGGCGCTCCAGCCCGTCCAGCCAATCACGGCCGACGGAATCCAGACCCGGACGCTCAGGCAGAACGGCCCAGTTCCGTCACTCGTCCGTCCGTACCTCATGAGCACCTCCCCGCCTCGCGATCGTCTGCGGGGCTTGTGCGGGCTACTGTGCTGCTGCTCGTTGCAGGCGTGCGGGGGCCTAGGGGGTTTCATGAGAACTCAGAAGCACGCGCGGCATTGGACGGTATCCAGAAGTCATGATCGAAGCGTCATACATTACATCGTGCCGATATCGCTGGCTACCCTGAAGCCGCACCCGGTCTTCGCCTTCACCTCCTCCAGAGAGACTCCCTCCGCGAGTTCCGTCAGTGTGAGCTCGCCCGCATGCCGGTCGACGTCGAATACAGCAAGCTCAGTGATGATCTGGCTGACCGTGCGCGCACCAGTCAAGGGCAGCTCGCACTGCTTCAGAATCTTCGGGCTGCCGTCCTTCGCGCAATGCTCCATGACTACGATGACCTTGGTCTTGTCGGGGTTCGACACGAGGTCCATCGCACCGCCGATGCCCTTCACCAGCTTGCCCGGGATCATGAAGTTCGCAATGTCGCCAGCTTGCGACACTTGCATAGCCTATCAGACACATGAATATGAGCACACCGTAGATACATAACGCGGGGACAGATATCGACTTACGCCCAGGATAGCGACGTTAATGTGGCCGCCACGAATCATGGCGAACGACTCGTATGAATCTGCAGATTCAGAACGTCAATTCGCTGCCGCCGGTATGTCCTCGATCGTTGCGTACCGAAGACCGCAGATCCTGGCAATAGAGTCACGGTCTCTTTACCGGCATTGATGATGTCGCTAGGCGGAATGGGCAATAGAGTTGAGGGGAGATTGAGTGGAGACACGGAGACTAGCACTCACGCGTCGACCTGGTCCTTGGTCGGGTACGGACCCATTCCGAGGATGCCGTTCTCGCTCTGAAGCCATACCTTGACATTTGACGGCAAAAACTGGATAGCAGATTAGAGACGGCAGGAGGTGGAGGCAGATATGACTGACCTCTGGAACCAGTGTGGGCATGCCGATACCGAGGTTGACATAGTAGCCGTCCTTGAGCTCCTTTGCAGCCCGCTTGGCGATCCTGTTTCTCATTTCCAAAGCTGCTTGCTTGGCGGGGTCAGCAGACTTCTCATCTTTCGCAGACGTGTCCTTAGCCAAGGACATGATCTCAATCTGCTTTGGCGCGGTGGCCTTCACGATGCGATCCACGTATATGCCTGGTAGATGGATGGCGTTGGGCGACAGCGAGCCGACCGGAACGATGTTCTCCGCCTGCAGATAAAATCAGCGTGGAACTCAAGGTGTGCCTATACCACGAAGGCTGACCTCAACTATGGTCAACTTGGCGTTCCTCGCCATCGTACTCGAGAAGTTGTTTGCCGCATAGCGGAACACGCAGTTCCCGACCTCGTCCACCTTCCACGCCCTCACGAAGGCAACGTCTCCAGCGATGGCGGGCTCCAGGACGAACCGTCGGCCATTGAACTCGCGCGCCTCCTTCTTGTTGCCCGGAATGGCCACACCAGCCTTGAGGCCCCCTTCCTTCAGTCGGAGGGGTATCGAGCCCTCCTCGACGGCCGTGGAGGCACCAGTGGGCGTAAAGAACGCGGGGAAACCGGCTGCATGCGCGTGCAGCCTTCCGACGAGGGTGCCTT
Organism: Polyporus arcularius HHB13444; assembly: GCA_004369055.1. Classification (NCBI taxonomy): domain Eukaryota; kingdom Fungi; phylum Basidiomycota; class Agaricomycetes; order Polyporales; family Polyporaceae; genus Polyporus; species Polyporus arcularius. The sequence goes on along the minus strand of ML211025.1, from coordinate 64,261 downwards.
GAGGGATGAGTTCCAACGATATTTGACCGTTCAAGTACATCGACTCGAAGTGCTTGTTCCTGGTGTCGCGTGGTCAGTGGTTCGAAGAACTGACATGATACGCGACTTCCGCACCCTCCGATATATGATGCCATGACCTTGCTGATCTGGCCGCTGTACAGCAGCTTCCCCAGACCCTTGTCGCCGGAACCGACATTGTTCGACACGACGGTCAAGTCGTTCACAGCATCCTTCCGCTTCGACAGGGCCTCGATGAGGGTATCTTCGTGTCGTCTCTACGTCAGACCTCACCGGACAGTCAGACACCGCGGTACTCACCAGGTGTCCCGCACAGTCCAAAGCCTTATGAGAACCTCCATTCAGCCTACCACAGCACCCAAGCCCGCACGATGGCACACGTACCTCCGCTCAACACGATGTCCCCAGACTTCACATCCTTGATTGCCTCGTCCACCGAGTCCCACACCTTCGTCTTGCTCGGCACGGCCTCCTCCACTGGCACGCTGGTGCTGTACGCGCTTCGTTGCTGACCGGGCCCATGCTGTCGACCTCCAAGTTCGACGATTGGGACGCGGAGGAGGGTTCCGCTCGCGTTCCGTGCTGGATGTCCTCGCAGGAGCACCCGCGACGGGATTCCCCGCGCCACACAAGCCCTCCGAGCGGTGTTGAGCATGTCCGAGTACGTAGATGTTCTGACTTCCAGTCACCCCGGGCAGGCTCGTAATGTGGTCAAGAGGCGGTCGAGGTCGGGACGCGGGTCTAACAGATTATATGCGAGCATCATGCACCGTCCGCCCGCCGTGGCGTTTGTGCATGTGAGCAGCGAGTGTGAAGCTTTGGATGCATTTGGCACAGCATCAATCGGAGACACTTCCGGTGCTGTGATCTGCTGTAATGCGCACCTCTGTCATATACCCCGCACTCGACAAGTCGCGGGGAAGCGGGATAAACCATTCTGGGTCCGGGGTATGTATGTATGTATGTGTGCATGTACGTATGTACATACCATGGAGGACCAGCGAGTTTGACTATGGTAGCATATTCAGACGAGACGGTACACCAAGTAAACGGTACAGTGTAGTAGCTGATTGCTACCTCGAAGAGGAGAGATACAAGTTGATTGGCGGTTGGCTTACTTCGTTCGTCTGCCCCGGGATACGGTAGTAGTGCATGGTCCAGGTCCATCCCCAGCTGGCAGCACTCGGTCACCGCTTCCTACCCGGACCTTTCGGGCGAGCGAAAGGCTTCTTCTCAGCATCTGCCGTCGGACCTCTTCCAGAGCTCGTCGGGGCTTCGGGCCCTGCCCAGCCGAGCTCGGCTACGAGGTACTGCTCGTTCAGCTCTGTCGGATCCGATGTCTCGACCTTGCGAGGCGAGAAACTAGAGCTTGTACCCGCATTGTTCAGGTAGTCTTTCACCTCCTTGACCGTGATGAGGTTCGCGGAAGAGTAGAGCATACGGTGTCTGACCGGAGACGAGGACGGGCAAGAGTAGATGGGAACTGTGGAAGTGTCATACATAGGTGAGCGATGTTCTGAGTCACCTGCGTGGTTTGACTGGGAACTCACTGATCTCCCTGCGAGGCGGTGATGTATGGTTCTGTGGCCATGCAAAGAAAGCATACGCTGCAAACCTATGAGCATAAGTCGACGAATATAGACTATCACACGTACAAGGATCGGATGTCGGGAGGGAGCTCCCAACTTCAGAGACATCGACAGTCGTATTAGAGGTCAGTATCAACGTTTCAGTCGCAGCGTCGATGCTCTGCATGACGGTGAGTCGTCACTATAAGTTCAGGAAATCACTAGACACGTACGAAGACGACGAGGCGACTATCTTCCGTCGTGCCCAACTCTTTGATAGCTTCCTCAGCCTCGGGGGACCACTTCAGAAAGACACCTTGTCCAACGTGGCTCTGCCTGGCCCCGCTGCCCTCATAGCTCCATCCCCCAGCTTCGCGTTCTGCGGCCTTGACCGCTTCCATCTCCTTCTCCCGTGCACTCATGGGTTTCGGTGCAGCAAGATGACGTTTGTGCTTCGCGTAGGCTTCCGCATTCAGGTCCTCCTTCGAAGTCGCAAATATGTTGTCGGTGAAATGCGCGGAACCAAGGCTCTTGGTCAAGGTATTGCGCGTAGCGGCATACAGCATCTTGTGCCTGGTTCATGCTTGTGTCTGGAGCTCACAGTTGTAAGAGGGCGTACCTTGTCCCTTACTTTGGCCGAGTCCGGCACGTAGTACACAGCCAGCCATTCCGTGGTAGGCTCGTCCAGCCGTACAAGAACGTACGCCGGAACATTGTCCTCTAGCAGGTCGCCCAGCCTGTCGAGATCCTCCTCGAGACTCCCGGACGACGGATGCACACCATTGGGAACGAGTGACTCTGGTGGGCGCAGATATGAGCAACCTAGACGACACTTGAGAGCGGGATCATGGACCATTCTGTATGGCGATCTTGAGGAATCTGGTGTCCGTGGAGGCTAGGGCATCTGAGAATGCCGAGGTGAGCTCAGGTGAGACAGAGATTCCCGTCGGTGCGGACATCGTAGTAGCAGCAGAATGTCAAGCTGGCCGAGAAGCCCAGAAGATCCGTATCACACCGCTGCTCGCAGTCGAGTTCAGCACACGATCCGAGGTTCCGGGCAAGCCGTGCCGCCCCATTGGCGCCGACCATGCCGTGGTCATACCTGGAGTCTGACTGCACTCACCTTCGACTCCGACACCCATTGCGACGCCTGCGGTTCTTCTCATCGGTCACGACGACGAGCACAGTCAGATTGTTGGTGTCCAGCAAAGCTTGACTTGCACGACAGCAAGCGGTCTCGGGCGACGCAGCAGTACTAGATCGTGTCGGTAGTCCCAGGATCGCCCGCGACACACCATGGAGAACCCACCATACGTTCCCTACCAAGCCTACAAGGTGAGTTGTAGCTGAATGTTGTCTGAACTTGTTCCTCATCGTCGTGGACAGCCTAAGCGTCACAATCGCGTACTGTCTAATCCACAAACAACTCCCTCTACGCCCCGCCCAACCGCACAAGCCCGTCCAGCAGCCACGGTCACGAATGGCCACACATACAGCGAGTCATTTGTGACTCAAGGTGCCGACGGCCCCGCCGATGCCGAGAAGCGTTCTATCGCCTTGCTGAACGGCCGAACCCCGCTCCAACGTCCCGTGTCTATGATTGATACCCTGCCCCATCACCGACAAGACCATCCACACGTATATGAACCTCATGCTGAGGGTCTGTCGATAGCGGAACCCGTCGAGAAGCCTCTCCCCTCACCTGCACAAGTACCGTCTCCCGTTCCAGTTGCGCCTACATCTCCCATCAAGCAGGCTTCCTCGCCGCCACCTGCCTCGGGTTCCCCTTCGCCCTTGGCTACACCTCCCCGCACTGTGACTCCCCTTTCTGCCTCGCCTTTGTCTCAGACAGACTCTCCCAAAGCGAATGGCAAGGCAGTCGCTCAGTCGGCGTCCCCCGTCGCGGGCCCTTCTACGTTGTCCCCCGCGCCAGCGGAACGTCCTGTTACATCTCCCAGGAAGTCATCTACGTTCCGTCACATACGCCCTTCTGCCCCCAAGCCGGCACTACCGTCCTCACCCCTTCGTCCCGCTAGCATGCACATTCCGAGTGCTTCTATGTTGCATGCATCACCCAAGCCCGCTGACAGACACCTGCACGAACCCAGAAGCGGCACATCGTCTGTTACGTCGACCCCGGCCATGACCCCGCAGGCGCAGGATCGCGCACTGCCTGCCATACCCAGCTTTGAGCTCCAATCGCAACGGTCGCCCCGCCTGCCTCCGACGCACACATCCAGTCTCACGCCCATCGCGCCGTTGCCTGCGCCAGCGGCACATCCACATCGAGCATCAACACTTATGACATCTCCCATGCACGACCTTGCACCGCTTCCGCATACGGCGCCGGCGTCGCCGTCCCCAGCCTTGACTCCATCAACGTCCACATCGTCTGCTGTTCCATCTGCTTCTCGCACGCCGACACGTACACCAGCGCCGTACCGACCTGGGTTTCAGCCGAAGGGCGTATACAGACCTCGTACTGACGAATTCATCGAGGCGCGCAACCACAGTCGGGATGTCGGCCGCATAGAGCGGACAAGGTTGGAGCGGCGGCTTGAGAAGCTAATCAATCTGCACTTCCCTCCACCTGGTCAGCGCAAGCTGGAGGCGCCAGCGCCACGGCCTCAACAGCAGAATCGTCGTGCGTCTTCGTTCTGGGACCTAGATCTATCAGACTTGAGGACCAAGAGTGCTGGTGATCTGTGGCGAGAGGTGATCCAGTCGCAAGCCTCACAAGGGGGCAAGAATGAGATACGAAGTAGGTAACCAAGTCCGCGCATATTTTGCAAGTGATAACGAGGCCATTGCAGCTGCGGAACAGAAGATCACGCCTTGGGAGGACGATGCATCTGTCTCGCAGTGTCCCCTCTGCTCGTGAGTTGCATGAGTGTTGCGCCTTTGCCCCCCTTAGCTGATACCGGATAGTGCGACTTTCCATCCATTGACTAACCGGAAACATCATTGTCGATTATGTGGTCGTATCATCTGCTCTTTACCCGTCAAGTATCCTCAACGACCGCAGACATGCTCGTTGCTGTTCGTGGTCGACCAAAGCACTGGTCGAATAGAGGAGGTTGGTGAAGGCGTTGATTATGGCGTCCGGCGACGCAGCACAGCGATGCCGGGCAAACCGCAGAAGAGAGGCGAGGCGCTCCCGGAAGAGGAGAAGTTCTTGAAGGGAGTGCGAATATGTCGCGAGTGTCGGCCTGTCCTGCTGTACGTCTTGATCTCCATGTCGCTTCCGGCGCTGTGACTGATCTTTGACCGCAGACGACAAGAGTATCGGCAAGAGATGGGTGCTGTACCGTTGTTCTCAAGATTATATGACGTAAGTTCCTCCTTCTGTCCCCGTCTTCCTACACTCACTGTCGGTGCAGGCCTTCATAAGCCTGGAGAAGGAGATAGAGGATGAGCTTCCGCTCTTCCAAGAGATCATCGTCAACCTCAGGTTCGTCGCGTGTCATATGCCTGCAGCGTCTGCTGACCAGATCGCGGAGCAGTAAGCAAGAGCGACCCTCTCCCGAAGCGGCTGCTGCGCGGAAACGTCTGCTTGAGGCATTCGCGCAGTATGATGCCCTTGCCAAGCGGATACGAAAGCTGCCATGTCCTCCCGGGAGCTCACAGGACCGTATCCAGGGAGCGATACTCAACCGCGCGAACCTCTTCCTGCAGAAGCATATGTTCCCGCTCCAGGTTCGTCAGGAAGTTGTACATACGACATTTGACTGATACTGATTTATGCCTGTATCAGACTCTGCCAAAGCCCAAGAAGGCCGGGTCGCCGTCAGCTGCACCTCCCGAAGACCAGATCATCGACCCGGACTCCGAGGTCGCACGCGTCCTGCAGCCCCTCCTGGAACAAGAGGCGCTACTAGAGACGTTCGTTGAAGAGGCGAAGGCACACAGGAAGTTCGAGGACTTGAGGACGTTGAAGAACAACCTACGGGAGATCCGCGCTGAGATCGAGCGCATACTTGCTAATGCGGAGGAGCAGACAGCGGCGGGGAAGAGGTCACGGACATCGTAGTGCTTGTGCTGGATGGATTGATCAGTGTTCTGTCCTGTGGATTGCGGTGGATCTATGATACCTTGCATTGACATGCTTTCCATACGTAATTACCTCCCCATCCGTGGTCGCTCGATTCGGATCCTCTGTGCTTATAAGGCATGATACCGTGACTGGCCAAAGAGGTGCGTTTGAACAGACTATGCTATGCTGTATCGGAGGACAGGCTTAAGGTTGCTTCTGAGCGACATGAGGAGCGACAATACTCCGATCCATGTGCAGCCTCCGAGATCTTGCGCCTTCCATGCAGCCAACATCGTCGTCGTCTGTCTCTTCGCATGTGTCTGACGACGGTGGCCGACTCGAGTCGGTCACAGGGAGTGAGGACTGTCGGCTCTCACTTTCAGGGTCAGCAGACGATGTGGAGAATACGGCCGACGATTCAGAAGCATGTTTGTGTGGTCGAGGAGGTGAATGCCTGGGGATATGGACCGCCGCGCAAGGTGTGCGGGACACTATGCATTACTGAAGTCGTTGTGCGTTGAAAGGCTCTTACCGTTTCAAATTGCGCAAGGAGGAGGAGGAGGTGGAGGAGGACACGGCGGGCACGGCCCCAGAATTGGCCGCGAGAAATCTTCAGGTAATCCTCCACTCAGCTCAGCTGCCGCGGAGTTTCTGACAACTTTACAGGGATCAGGAAAAGTCGCCTTTCATGCGACTCCGACTGACTTTTCTGAGTGCGAGAAAGGACACATTTGTCTGGGATTTCAAACCGCTGGAAAAGCGCGAGAAAGGCTAGCATTCACTGAACTTTCTCGGCGCAGAAAATGATACCCAGACAAAGGTGTCCTTCAATGGACGTTCTCCGTTGATATCATGAAGATTTTTGGCTCGATCAAGCTTTTCGGACACGAGATAGCGAAGACAAAGGAGGCCTACTTGGCGAAACTTTTCGGATCCCGGAACAGTTGGCGTTGGGATGCATATCATGCCCATTTCGGGCAGTCCATTGTCTCGCAGAAATGACCGGAAAAGGTGTCCTTTCTCGCCGCCAGGAATGCCGGACGAGGTCCAGTGAAAGGACACCTTTTCTGGCCCTCGTTATGTTGTCAACAATTCCGTGGCAGCTGAGCTACGTGGAGGATTTTACGAAGATTTCTCGCCGCCACTTTCGGGGCTGTGCCCGCCGTGGGAGGTGCTAGTCGCGACTCGCGACTCGGACTATGTCAGGTGATCGTGTACAGGCCTGACGTCATAACACAAGGTTCTCTGACTTGGCGGAGCAGATCGGACTACTTACTTCAACACCACCATGTCGTCCGGCAAGACAGCAGAGGTTTGTACCCCGCCGACTCGCCTTGCAGATCATTCATACTTTCTCCTTGCGCAGGATCCCTCCTGGAAGACGCGAGAGCAGGCGTCCGAGAACCAGTACGCTCGGTCCAAGGTACGACGTCGTGCTCATTCGCCATGCGCCTTTCTCAGGCATCATGCATGCTTGGCCATAGGAACAAGAGCAGCTCAAGGCGATCAGGGACGAGCTCGCCAACAAGCAGCCCGCCAAGTCGGAGCTTGACAAGGACTTCGAGGGCGGCTTCGGTGGCCAAGAGGACCTTGAGGACCGCTACGCCACCACCTCCGGCGAGCACTGATGGTTTCAAGTTCATTGGCACAAGGCCAAGATTCCTTGTCCTGCGCCATTTACGCAGCTACCAGCTTGTAGTTTTACCCATACCACCCCCGTCGAACCGATGGATTTGTACTACTATGAAGCCCGTGCACATCACCCAGCATGTGAATTCATGCATCTCGAGGAGGAGGTCCGAAAGAAGTCCGTCAATAACTGACTACGGTAGGTGTAATAAGTAGTCCGTGTGTACCGTATATGCCGTACTATGCGCAACAGAGAGTGTCGGGTGAGTCAGTCCAAGCTACAGGCACCAGCGAGAGCGCGTCCAAAATCCATCTACGTACACGGCGGCGCACGCTGAACACCGCCCGGTGCCCGAAAGTCCCGGGAAATGCGTCATGCGTACAACGAACCAGGAAGAGCAGTCGAGGGTCCACCCAAAAGGATGCTATGCGCTGCGATGATCCCCAATTGCAACGCGCTGACCCCTATGACGCCTACCGCCGCGACGGCGGAGGGGTAATCAACGCGCGCCGGGCTGCGGCCGTGCCGCTGAGCGGTGGGCATGCAGCTGGCGAGGCGTTCGGGCCCATCCAGGGGTCGAGGTACCCGCACGTTGCGATCGGGACGAACATCTGCGCAGTGTCCGACGGGTTGTTCCAGCCGTTGCCGAGCGACACGCTCGCGGTTCCACTCGCGGTAATCGAAGGCCCGGGAAGGGTGACGATGGTGCCTGTGGGCGTGTACTGCGGGGCCGTCGCGACGTCGGCGACGTTCGTGAGGGAAGTCGGGGGCCAGGGGAACTGGGCGAGGAACGTCTGGGGGACGTCGCCGGCACCCGCGCCGCCAGTCTGCCACGCCTGCAGGGGAGCGTTGAAGGGATCGCTGTTCTCGCAGGCGCCCTCGGACTGGCGAGGGTCCTTGGGCATCCAACCTTCCTGGAGACCAAGCTGGTACGACCATGCAGGAGACTCCACGCGGCCAGATACGGACGAGTTGCCGATCTTCCATGTCCAGAAGAACCAGTTCTGATGACAATCACGCTCAGCACAATGCGCATGAATTCGATAGAGGTTTAGGGTACTGACCTGGAGAGCGGACATGCTCTGAAGTGCGAACTGCTGCATGTCGGCCTTCCACTGGTCGTTGTACGTGGTGTAGTCAGTATAAGTCACACAGTCGCCGGTCTTGTCAAAGTGGCTGGCGGTGAACGAGCCATCGAAACGGGCACCCAGGTTGACACCGTTGACCCAAAGGCCACAATCGTTGATGGCCATACTCCACTCGCCGACGTGGGTCATGCCGAACGCGGTCATGGAGTCGTTCTGACCACTAGCCCATGCAGTGCACGGCTGGCCGGCGGCGATACGAACCCCGTAGTCATCCGCAGACTGTCCGTTGAAACAGAGGTACTGGTGGATGTCAAGCTGCACGCGATCGCCGTTGGGCAAGAAGGACTTCCACTCGGTCAGACCCAGGAAAGCATCGTGCATGACCACCCAGGGACCCTTGCCCTCGCCAGTGCCAGAGGCCGTGCGGACAGTTTCGTAGGCCTTCACGTAGCTATAACAATGTCAGAGCTTGCGGTAATGCGATGCTGTGAGAGGGACATACTATTGCTTGATGGCGTCCTTGCCGATGGTAGGACCAAACGGCTCGTTCGTGATGCCGAACATGACGACAACGTCGCTATACTGGGGCTGAGAGATGAACTCGGCAATGATACGAATGTAGTCCAGGGACCTCTGAGCGTTAGCGACACCCATGGGACCGTACAAGACGTTAATGTCGCCGAGACGGCCAGAGTGGTTCCAGCCGTTCTGGGAGCCGGGAAGCGAGTGCAAGTCAAGGTTGATGCGGAGACCGTACTTGCGCGCCCATGCGACAGCCTTCAAGAAGTACCTGTCCAGAGGGGTCAATGCCAGAAACGAGTCGTCAAACTCGCTACACGCACGTCCACGAAGTCTTCGGCAAGAACGGTTCATTCTCGCGCACCTCGATAGCCCAGTAAGGGATCGGAATGCGAACGAAGTTCAGACCAGCAGCTGCGATCTCAGCGAAGTCGTTCTCAGTCTGCAGACGTATGAGTGAACGCTCGAGATGGTCCTGTCGATAGTGTCGCCCGACTCACGATGAAGGTCTTGTAGTGGTTCTCGAGGTCGCCCAGACTACCATCCGCGGCCATGCGGGTGGTCAATTCCCACTCATCGTTGACCGGGGTAGAAGTGTTGACGTATTTTTCGTAGAGTGCAGGAACACTGCGATAGATGTCATTGGGAAATCTCCTGAATGAGCACCACAATCACTCACATGAACTGTAGAGAGGGCAGTCAGTACGCGGAGTTCGATTAATGGATGGGAAATCGCACGCACCGGTTCCGTTACTAGCCAACCACCCACGTTGACACTGATGCAAGAGTCGGTCAGTGGATCGTGTGGAAACAATAGCGCTACATACCCTCGGATGATATCCTCGCCGAATTTGAAGGTCTCGTTGAGCGCAGGGGTCCATGACTGCGCACGCGCGCCACTGACGAGAGGGTTGGCGGGGTCGTAATACCAGGTGCCACCGAAGGAGTTCTTGTAGGTGAAACTCGAGCCATCGTCCATCGTGACGGTACTGCCGTCGCCACCAGTGACGACGATGTTAGTCTTCGTGCCGCCGCTCCCGTTCCCGTTGCTGCTGCTATCTGGCGAGCTGCTGTCGCCGCTGGATGTGTTGCCGCTCGTACCGTTCTTGTCCTGCTTAGGCTTGATGACGGCGAAGTATACGGCGATGACCGCAGCCGCGATCACGGCGAGGATGGCAGCCGTACCAATGAGAATGGCCTTCTTCCGCGACTTCTTGGCAGGGTAGGCGGCCTTCTCGCCGAGGTAAGGGGAACCGCCGTACGACTCCTTGGGGAAGTTGGCTTGGGAGGCATTGAGGTCGGAGTCGTTGTAGTCGAGACCGTAGAAGCCAGGCTTGTTCGCGGCGTTCATGGCGTATTCATCGCCTTGAAGAGTGGGGTTGGAGGACGCGAAGGACGACCGGTTTGCATCATGTGCAGCGGCACCCATGAAGCGGGGAGCGGCTGCGCCGGGGGGCAGGTCATCGTGAAGCTGGAGGTGCTCTGTCTCTGGCGTATCGTACTGGGTATCACGGGAACCATCGTGAGCGGCATAGGGATTTGTGTTGGTGAAGACGGGTTGATAAGGTGTGTTGGACATCCTGTCGTACCGCACTGCAGGGACAGGACGCGGTGGGTTGGGTAAAACGAGCGACGAGGGTGAGGGAGAGAAGGAAGAGAGACACGGCGAGGCGGGAGATGCGGAGGAGGTTAGTGTCGGCTAAGCTGATGGGGATACAAGGCCGGATATGATCTCGGAACGGGACTCACGAAGCGGCTGTCACTCGTCGGGGGGCTTGGGGTCGGACTTGCGGACGCGCGGGAGAGTCGTGGACGACGGGCAGCGAGGAATCGTGAGGGCCGTGACAAAGGACGGGAAGAACGCGAGCACGGCTCGGGTGGGACGAGGAGGGGAGCAGGGGGCAGGAGGACGAGGAGCACAAACCGAGGAAAAGGGAATGAGGAGGGCGAGCTCGAACCGGACGCAACAACCCCAGCCGTGGGAAGCACAAGCCCGGCATCCATGCCGACCCTCTCGGACAGCCCCGATCAATGGCAGCGTCATACCGATACGCCCGTCCGCCGTTGCTGCGCCGACCACTGGTACCAGCGCCGCCAGTCGCGCTCTCGCTCTGTGCTCCTCCTGTCTTTGCCTTTGTCTTTCTACCACGCTTGCGCACAGGGCTGGGCGCGCCTCCTGCGTCCGACGTACACCACACAGGGTTAGCGACGAATATGTCTTTTGATGCCGAGTCGATTGACTATTTGCTCCCGCCTGTCCAATCACCGTGCGCGAAACATGAGGTTCATACTTCCGAATCCAGCCATATGCATATGTCCAACTTCCCTCAGGCTATGCTCGCCGACTCGACACAGCGGTCCTGATAGTAGGCATTCCAGAGCAAAATCATACCAAATCCCTTCTCGCTTGACCTCCTCGAGTCTCTGGTCGGGCAGCGTCAACCTCGAGCGGACATCGGCCTCATGCTCACAGCAAGGCTCCTAACTGCTCAAAAATAACCTCAAAGCGCAGTGAATCCTGACTCATCCCTCCCAGAATATCCCTCCGTGAAAATTCGCGTGTACTCTCATTAAGAGTATCGAGCCCAGGACGGTTCATGGAAGTTTGCCCGGCGTCCACTCCGGCCTCAAAATTAGAATCAAGAAGATGCGCTCAGGGTTCGCTCCAATGCCGCCTACGGCAATCCATGTCGAATTGAGTTGACACCCCGCAACTCTCCCACCCCGGCCAACGCCACGTAGCTACGCCGCACGCGTTGCCATCCAGCAGACAATGTCCTTTAACGGCACCCTCACTTCTTCGGACGTAGATCGGCCGGTTCTCAGGCAATGGGCGGCGCAGCGTCTGACGATCCTCCACAGTCCATGTCACGGTTCGGAAGGTGCTCCTCCTAGCATGCTCGACGTTTAGGCTGATTCCTCAACTGCTACTACCCGGATAACGCACTATGTCCCCGATCGGAGCAGTCCCGTCCAACAGACTACGCCTACTCGGAGCATTGTCTGGCCTCAAACTTCTCTGCAACCATTAACCGCACTTCGACGCCCACGGTGACAGCTGTCAACGTTCCCCTTGCCGTAGGCATGGGCGCAACCACAGTTCGACAACGATGACGGACCTCTATGCTCACCTTGCAAACCACTCACCTTGCAAACCACTTCCGGAAGTTCTAGGACGATAATGGCAACCCATATCATCGAATGCCGAGCAGGAACTTAGTATCGTCAGCGCCCGCCCACCAGCGGCGGCCATTGTGTAGCGTTCAAGCTCAAATGTCAATCATATTACAGTACATATTGCACTATGTAGTACTGGTAAGGAGTAAAATAGACCACGTCGCGTCTCCAATACACTCCATGAGTGCTCGTGCTCATACGACCACGGACAGCGAGGGTCAACGCCATACATCTGCATGTGCAAAGTTACTAGCCCGGTCTGTCACAGAGCGAAAGATATACACTCACAACAGCTCGTTCAGTTGGGGGTAAAGGTGACGGTGTGGCAAACGGAACCCTCCGGGTCATGTCCCGCGCAGGCGAACACAGAACCGTCGGGGTTCGCAAGCAGACCAGGCCAGGCCGACTGGGGCGCAGTCACCGTCGTCTTGTGGCCCCAGCTCCCGGTCGCGACCGGCCCGCCAGTGACGATCTTGAACGCGACGTTCTGGTTGGGCCAGTTGTGCGTGGACGAGTCCTCGTCGGTCATGAATGACACGACGAGGTTGTTGTCAGTAGTCGCGACGAGCTGCGGCGCGCCGGCTGCGAGAGAGTGAGTGGTCAACGGGATGAGGCGAATCGAGGCAGAACGGAATGACTGACCATTGGCGTTGGCCGCGGAGGGTGCGTAGACAGGGCTGCGCTGGCCCCAGGTCGCGCCCTCGTCGGTCGATACAACGCTCTTGACGCTGAACGTGCCGCCCGACCGACCCTCGGTGGTCTCAAACACGCACATCAGCTTGTTCGCACCGTCGTTGAAGTCTATCAGGAAGGCCATGCGTCAGCATATGATGCTCCGCAAGACGCACGACGCTTGACACTCACTGGCGCATCCGGGCATACCATCCCGGCCGGTCGTCGTACCGCCCGCAACGGTGATTGGCGAAGACCACGTCAGGCCGTTGTCCTTGGAGCTCTGCAGGAGAATGTCCTGGTCGTTGTCCGCGTTTTCAGATGCGTAGTACACCTGGAGGGACCCATCCTTTTTCGAAAGACGCAAAAACGGTTCCTGTGGCGTATAGAGTGGTTAGCGTCGGGGATCCTGGCGCCATGAGCCTACTAAACCCCGCTGCGCGTCACAGCCACCCCCAAGGCACTGCATCCGGCGACATTCAGGATCGACAGCCACAGATCAAGGAAGGCGGATCATCCGATCGTCGTGCCCGAAACATACAAGCAACGGGGTGTGTTTGGAAGAGGCATGAGGGGAAGCACGTACCCACAGTCCATTCTTCGTCGCCGTCGCCGAGCGCTGCGCGATCTGGCTCAAGAACGACCACGTCTTGCCCTTATCATGGGAGATGCTCGTCGTGAGGCGGTAGAAGGTCGGGTTCCGGTTCGCGTCCAGGTCGTGGTTGCGGTACGCAGCGACGACGTCCCCGTTCGCGAGCTGGAGGAGGTACGCGTTGTCCAGGTCGCCCGTGCTCTGTCCGATCGTCCCGAGGGCGGAGTACGTCTTCCCGCCGTCCGTCGACTGCGACACGGTCAGGACGCGTGTGTTGCCTGAGCCGGCGGTGTAGGAGGCGAGGAGAGTGCCGTCGCTGAGACGCGCGAGGCGGGGATAGGCACCGGAACCGTTGGGGGATACGTCGATGGACTTGGCGTCGACATGGGGAACGAGCCCAGCACGGCGCGCTAGGGTGTGGTTCGTGCGAAGCTCGTTGGTTGTGCTGAGAGCATCCGAGTGGGTAGAGGGAGACGATGTGGTAGGTGCAGCATAGCTGACTGTAGCGAGGGTCACAAGTAACGACAGAAGGAGCGATTGACGCATGGTGGAGGTGGCGAGGAGAGAAAGGGAGCAAGTGCTGTCGGTGGGGTTGTGGAATGTGCTGCAAAGTGAGCACGAAGGGCGGGCGATCTGGGGACGTACGGAGCAGTCGTCTTAGACTTATATCCCGGTCCGAACTCGTTTCCGCCCAAAGGACCAATATGTGTACTTCGCAAAAATATAAACCGCCTACCGTGGCTCTGAAGAGGCACAGTGACGCAGACGTACTTAGTGTCGTCTTGCCGACAGTCAGCCAACGCCTGGTAATAGTTTCTAGGTATGACCGGGCTCTCCGGGTTCATTTCAGGACCGGGGGGTTGTCGCCCAGCCATCTGACTTCCGCCTCATGGACCGGTGAGCGGACGCAAGATGGTGTGACCCGAGGTTTGGTGCTATACGACGCAGATCCTGTACATCAGGATGATCATCAGGTCAGAGGACTGCAAGAGACTGGCTGCACCCACAGATGTATGGTGCCACACCAAGACCAGAAGCAGAGCTCACGGGATGTGGAGCAGGTTCACATGATGTCTGCTCAGGACGAGGTAGCACTCGGTAGTACTAGTGTTTCGTGTGCAAGCTCTATTGATGGCCATGAGACAACTGCACGAGCTCGGGGGGTGACCTTGTCGTCAACTATAGCGGCAAATCCATGTGACGGTTGTGCCGTGCCATCGTTCCCCTTTCTTGCGGATAGCTGTATGTAGTGCCCATGAGTACTTGTCCCCTTGGAGGCAGACGCACTGTCCGACGTACCGCTCTGCACGACCGTACGACATCACAGCCTCGGAGTCGGACCGAGATGAGGCATATCCGAGTCGCAAGTCGTTTTAGCCATGGTGGCGATGCCGCGGGTATCCTGCAACCATAGCCAAGCATGAGTACACCGCCCGGCTATACTTATTCCCCTCAGTGCGTCGCGGACGACTCCGGCGTGAAATAGACGAGTTGACGTACTTGAGATGATGTTTCTGCTGACGACAACTTCAAGAGAGTCAGGAAGTCGTTAAGCCCACTTCAAGCTTGACGAGTTGTCTCCTCAATGACAACAACTTGGGCTTAGCATGACGAACATAGCATTAATGGGGTAGTGGTAACCTGGGTCGTTGCCATCGACCCGCCGGGGGTTCGATTCCCCCTTAATGCAATGTCGGTGGCTGATACTTCTTTTTAACTTTTCAAGTTGTGTTCATGTCAATGACGTCAAACACAAGCACACACCTGGTACCCAACACAGCGATTCATTTACTTCTGCTTGGCACCCGCAGTGTGCATACTTGTAAGCTACCTAAGTACACTCCTGCATCTGCTCATGAGTTTGCGATGTCTCCAGCTGGTCATCCCTGCCGCTCACCCCTTTCAGGCGAAAAGCCGCTGAATGCATACTGCACGTATATGTAGTCCTTTTTCGCCGACCTCAGTGACCTCTAGGTAAACCCTTGGCCAAGGCCTTGGGCCACCATCTCGAACGAGCTCGAACGGGTCTTACGCCCCGTCACGAGGCGTCACCGTAATCTTGGATGCTCGGGTAACTCGGTGCCGCAAGGTCGTAAGTACCATGAAGGTCTCCCGGGTGTAACCGTACATACGGCAAAGGTACTTGTGGGGGAGAACGCTTTAAGCTTCTAAGGTCCACATGGCATATACACGGTTGCATGGTTACTCACAGGGCACGCAGATCATGAGGGCGGTCGCGAAGGATTTGCACTGTGACTGCGGATGCTCATGTGGTCGTCGAGCACGAGGCTACCTACCATATGGATGAGAGGCGACAGTAAGCGGGGTCAGTGATATTGATGATTGCATGGTAAAACGCAGCGCAAGATAGAACTAGAAGTTTGTTCCTGAGACCGTAACGGACGGTCACTGGGTCGCCCATACGAGAATAGCGGGTACGTACGAAAAGTACGCGTACTCGACGCGCACTCGGTCATGCAGGTGATGATGCGAGGCAACCACAAGACAACGGAGCAGGTGTGGATGTGGAGAGGGCGTGGAAAGGATCTTCGAAGCCGGGCGCAACAAGTCTTGGGCGGACGTGCTCGCAGTCTCCGATGAGCTTGGACATGCATGCGAGCAGGTGAGCCCACATGAGGAGAGCAGAACCATGGTATGAATTATCACATTGCTACAGCCGACGAGGCGTCCGGGACCGCCCTGGGCGGCAGAGACTGCTTGCAGCGTTAACCGTCTCGTATAATCGACCGCCTTGAGCTTGGCACCTAACAGAGCAACTGGTGTGAATATTGAGCGGTGGGAGTCGAGACCGACCGTCGCACGAGCGAAAGCCCGGTTGACGAAGGGGGAACAACAACGTGGTCGAGAGACTGTGTATCCTCGTGGCCCTCGTGCAGTCGTCCTGCCACCGTCGACGCCGATGGTGGCTCTAGGCCTTGCGCGAGCCTCGAGGGTGAGCGTGTCTAAGTAAATCCGAGTTCACTTGACGACGTGAGGATATGGCGAGCAGAAGAGGACGTCATAGCCCTCGGGCGCCTGGGAGGTGTGGCTGCTACGACACGGTGCAGATAGCGCGTTGCCGACCTCCGAGTCGGTGGTAACAGCAGCATGGACGCATGCGCGCCCAGCGATCACATCGTGGCTAGCTCGGACGCTGCTTCTGAGCCGGCTGATGCTGCTGCTCGTGCTGGCCCGCACGTCGGATCGCGTTTCCTCCAGCGCGTCCGTCACAAGTTCCGCAACACGTCCTCTCCTGGACCGACCCGACGTGCGTACCCCGTTACATGTCCAGGATCACACACCGAAATGAGCATCTGCATCTCCTTCTTTGGGCTTTCGTCGAAATGTGACATGCGGATTCGGGCCCTCCCTCTTGTCTGCTATATATACCCCGACGCTGCGTCCTGGTTTCCCAATTCACGCCGTGGTCTCGTCGCTGCCGTCGTTCACCATGCGTGCTCTCGACGTTCTCTCCTTCCTTGCAGCGGCTGTGTCCCTCGCCACCCCAGTCATAGGCGCACCAGCCTCCTGCGGCACTGGTGTCGCTGGGACTGCCGCCCCCGGCGCCCCGTATTGGCTCGAGAGCATCAAGCACCAAGGCATCGCCGCCTTCAACCCCACTCCTTCTTCCTACAAGGTCTTCCGCAACGTCAAGGACTATGGTGCCGTCGGTGACGGTGTCGCCGACGACACTGCTGCTATCAAGTGAGTACACTCGGATACTATCCGCTAAATGATGTACTAAAGACATCTCTCACAGTGCCGCCATCTCAGACGGTGTCCGGTGCGGCGGCGGGAGCTGCGACTCCACCACCACGTCTCCTGCTGTGGTCTACTTCCCCAAGGGGTGCGTATCTTGCGCTGCCGATTACTCTCGACGCGTCCAGTACTGACCCAACCGCGTTCACAGAACCTACAAGGTTACTAGCCCGATCATGTTAGTTCCCGTAGCAGGCCCTGCGTTGTGCCTCGTACTAACCGCGTGCCTCCACATGCAGCGCCTACTACTACACCCAGCTCATTGGTGATGCACGCACGCCGCCCACTCTCCTCGCCGATGCGAGCTTCACTGGCATGGCTGTCATTGGTAAGTCCCACATTGAATCGCCGAAGGCCCGCAGCCAGTATGCTAACTGAATTTGCGCCTCTTCCTCGTCTAGATGCGGACCCGTACATTCCTGGCGGGAACGGCGCCCAGTGGTATGTCAACCAGAACAACTTCTTCCGGAGCGTTCGCAACTTCGTCATCGACCTGCGCAACACACCTGCGAGCGCGACGTCCACCGGTATCCACTGGCAAGTCTCTCAAGCGACGTCGCTCATGAACATCGTCTTCGAGATGAGCACTGCCGCTGGAAACGCCCACCAAGGTCTCTGGATGGAGAATGGCAGTGGCGGCTATATGGGCGGTACGTACGCCTCTTTCCACGCGTAGAGAGCGATTGCTGAGCCTATTCTTGTCGCTAGATATGGTCTTCAACGGAGGTAAGATGCCTGCCACACTCGGCAAGAGCTGTGTCTAACTGTTCTCTTCAGGCAAGTACGGTATGTGGGTTGGGAACCAACAGTGCGTAGCCCCGGAGTTCTTCCATCCAGGGCGAAAGCTTATGCGCTTGGTTGCATTACAGGTTCACCGTCCGGAACGTCACCATGAACAACTGCGACACTGGTAAAGCTCCCGCTCTGTGTACTTTGAGTGGAACCGGGGAGCTGATTTACTTGAAACAGCTATCTACTCCATCTGGAACTGGGGTGAGTAGCTTTATTGAGTTGGCCTGCCACGCAAGCTGACACGATGCATACAGGATGGACCTTCCAGGGCGTTACGGGTATGTATCGCGTTCAGCCGCAGGCGTTAGCGTGCAGTGCTAACTATGCACAGTCAACAACTGCAAGGTTGCCTTTGACCTTATGACTGGCGGTCTCACCCAGGACACCCAGGTCCGCATCTCTCCCTTCGTGTCAGTCCAATTGCTAAATTGAGCACTTCCCCGAACAGACCGTTGGATCTGTCGCCGTCATCGACGCATTTATCTCGAACACGCCTATTTTCGCTCGCTCCTCGACCGCCTCCGTCGGCAAGCTCGCCGGCGCGCTCACCCTGAACAACATCCACCTCACCAACGTAGCCACTGCCGTCGGCGTCGTCGGCGGCCCGGACCTCTTGAGCGGCGGGACGGTGACGATCGCCAGCTGGGGCCAGGGCAATGTCTTCTCGGGCACGTCGCAGACCGCGAAGTTCACGCAGGGCACCATCCCCGCGCCGAACAAGCCGAGCGTCCTGCTCGACAGCACCGGGCGCATCTTTAGCAAGACGCACCCGCAGTACGCGGACGTCGCGGTGAGCCAGGTCGTCAGCGTGCGCGACCAGGGCGCGAAGGGCGACGGCAAGACGGACGATACCGCCGCGCTGCAGAAGGTGTTCGACACGTTCGCGGGCTGCAAGCTCATCTTCTTCGACGCCGGCACGTACTACATCACCAACACGCTCAAGATCCCCGCTGGCTCTCAGGTTGTCGGCGAGGGGTGGAGCGTCATCATGGGCGGCGGTAGCGCGTTCCAGGACCAGAACAACCCGAAGGTTATGGTCCAGGTCGGCAACGCGGGCGATGAGGGCATCGTCGAGATCAGCGACATCATCTTCGCCACCCAGGGCCCTGGTAAGCTCACCACGTCCCTCCTTTGGTTGTGCAGTCACTGACGCACATGGACCGTTGCAGCCGCGGGCGCGATCGTCGTCGAGTGGAACATCCACTCTAACCAGCAGGGTGGCGCGGGTATGTGGGATACTCACATCAGGTACGTCTTGATAGCTGGTAATTTCTTGGAGCGCACGAAGGCTGATGATACCCTTGTAGGCTCGGTGGTGGTAAGTCCGCGAAGTCCGTCGAGGAAGCTTCATTGAATGACATCCTGTCTGCTTAGCTGCGGGCACGAACCTTCTCGCGGGGAACTGCCCTTCTGGCAGCCAGAATCCCGACTGCTCGGCAGCGTTCCTTGCGCTCCATCTCACGCCGCAATCGAACGCATACCTCGAGGTACGCACTCTGTTCTCTTAGTTACTTATCTGGGCAGATGCTGACTGAGAACGTACAGGGTACCTGGGTCTGGCTCGCCGACCACGACCTCGACAGTGGAGGATCGAAGCAGATCACTGCCTTCAGCGGTCGTGGGATCCTCTCTGAGTCTGCTGGTCCCGTCTGGCTGATCGGCACTGGATGTGAGTCTTCGTTCCTTCAGATGATACTTTCCGAACCGAACACTGACCTGTTGATGACAGCGGAGCATCATACGCTCTACCAATACAACTTCTTCAACGCGGCCAACCACTATATGGGATTGATCCAGACCGAGACGGTCAGTGCCTCCTTCCAATGCATTCGCCCGTGGCGTGGATGTGGGACTGAACTTTGTCATTGTGATTGCAGCCGTACTACCAGCCCGTCCCTGCTCCGCCGGCACCGTTCTCCTCGAACAGCGCGTACCACGACCCCACGTTCTCGAGCAGCCAGACGTCTGCTTGGGCCGTGACCATCACCAACTCCAAGGATCTCATCATCTTCGGTGAGCTTCCCTCTACCTTGTCGCCTCCTCTCCGTTGTCACTGGACATCTCACTGACCCCGACGCGTGTAGGTGCCGGTCTGTACAGCTTCTACTCAAACTACGACCAGGCCTGCCTGGACACCACCACCTGCCAGACGCAGCTGTTCAACATCGACAGCGGGTCGACCGTCAGCGTGTACGCGCTCTCGACCGTCGCCACGACCTTCATGTTGAGTGTCAACGGGCAGGGCGTGATCCCTGCCAGTGCAAACGTCAACGGATTCCAGTCTACCGTGACGTCCTGGACGCGGTGAGGGGTAGCAGGTGATATTAGAGGATTGACTCCTTAGACTGGCAAGCCTGGTGCAAAAAGACACGGCTACGTGAATTGTTGTTGATCGACTCCTGTTTGTACTGTAAGCTATGTTGCACGGCTCTGCTCTTATATGTAGCCTTAGGCCGCATGGTTCGCATACCACTTAATATACACACATTCCTTCTGCTTCTCGTACATGGCGTGAATCTGGTCTTGCGTGTCCTGGAGTTCTTCCAAGTCCCAACCACTGCACTACGCCACAGACGCGACTGGACGCACGTGACTGACGCGTCGGAATGCGTCGATCGCCAAACAAGGCCAACGCGCGAGCGCCGTTGTGATCGGGCGTGCCACTTGCGTCTTTCCCATCCCGCTCTCTGCTCGCCCACGCATGCTACACGACACACTACGATGCCCGCTGAACTGAAGCGAACGTACGGCACTCGCGCTGCCACAAGACCCCTACTCCCCTCCTCCCCCACCTCCGAGCTAACCACCCCGCCCCCGCCCAAACGCAAGCGTCCCTTCACCGACCGCCCGACGGAGCAGAACACGCCGACGAAGAAGGCCCGACGCACGCTCAAGGCTGAGCCCAAACTCAAGGCGGGCGACAAGCTCAAGGGCAACAGCAAGCAGCCCAAGCTCACCCAGCTGCACTTCTCGCTTGACACCCCGACGCTCCGCACCTGCCCCCTGTGCGATCTATCCTATACCCGCGGGGCCCCAGACGACGAGGCGCTGCACAAAGCGCACTGCGCACGCGTCCAGCGTGGCTTGGAGTGGGGAAAGGAGGAACAGCGGGAGGCAGTCAAAGCCGGGGTCGAGGAGCTGCAGAGCAACGTGAAGCTCCGGAACGGCGCGCGCGGACGCGTCATTTGCTTCAGACCAGACATTGGCGGCAAGATCGCTGCCAAGGTGTGTCTGACCTGCTCTCTAATCGTGCGGAATGGAGAGACTGATGCGCTTTGCGAAACCCGCAGCTTGCAGTTCTCCTGGAGACGATCCGCCTCGCGCTGTCCTCACCGCCACTCTCGCCCGCGGTTCTCCGCCGCTCCAAGATCTACCTCTTCCTGCTCGCCACACCGGGTATCTCGTCGACGCGCGAGAAGATCGTCGGGTGCGTCGTCGCGCAGCGCATATCCACCGCAATGGCGATCGCACGCCCGGCCGAAGTCTCCGCCGCGCTCTCCTCCCCGTCCTCTTCTCAAACACAACCGTCCGAGACCATCACATCCTCACAATCTACACTTTCCTCCTCCCAAGACTCGTCCGAGTCCTCTGCCGTACCTGTAACTCTCCTCCCTGTCGATTCCTCGACGAACCTCTACGTGCACCCGCAGCCGCTCCCGACCCCCATGGGCATCCCACGCCTCTTCGTGTCGTCTGAGCACCGTCGCCTTGGCATCGCGTCCCGTTTGCTCACCGCTGCAGCGGAGACGTTCATCCTGGGATGCCCGCTCAGCCCGGCCCGTGGCGACGTCGCGTTCACCCAGCCCACGGGTGCCGGCAAGGCCGTCCTCGAGGCCTGGGGGAAGGGCGGCGTGCGCATATATGAGGAGGAGGGGAACATATGATGCCCGATACCCGTGCTAGATATCTGCTACTCCATTTCCTCTGCTATATCTCGCATGATCAGACTGTCACACCATTTTCGCCATTTCGCAGTTGTATGCTTGTATCTTTGTGGCTCATCTAAAGTCGTGGTTACGGAGCTGCGAGCATGCACAACGTGTCCGCATCCCACACACCGATGGCTCAGAGTGAGAGATTGATCTAGATATACAATTGACATGAGGTAATACATTCCATACAAGAGTTGGCGTTCGTAGCGATGAATGCGCATAATAGTACTGTACTTTCCTGCGGGTACTTTTCGGGGAGCCTGTACACTGTACAACACCCAACCAACCCAAGCGACAGCTATAACCAAAGGAAGAGATGCTATATACATAAGTAAGGAGAACGAAGAAGAGGGAGACGAGGGATGATGCCCGTTGTTTTGCAACCACACATCTGACGTACGATCAGACAAAATGGGGCGAAGACAACTCAAGCCTCGACCGCGATGGCCTGGCCACCGCCGGTGAGCGAGCTCTGCGGAGGGATGAACGTCTGCGGGATGGAGTCAGTCTCGACTGTCCGTAAACGCGTCATGAGGTGTACTCACCCTCGTCTTGATGCCACCATCGAACGGAAGGCGGGTCACGCCGTTGCTGAGGTAGGCATCGACCTCGGCAGCGCAGCGGCGACCCTCCTGGATACCCCACACGATGAGCGACTGGCCGCGACGGCAATCACCAGCCGCGAACACGCCCTCGACGCTCGTCGAGTATTTCTGAAGGCACAGCAGAATTAGCATACAGGTTCAAACGTCGCATACAGGAAGGACACGTACGTTCGGGGGGGTCTGGATGTTGCTGCGGGCGTCCTGCTTGAGGCCGATCGACTTGATGAGCTCAGCCTCGGGACCGAGGAAACCGAGCGCGAGGAAAACGAGCTGGGCGGGGAAGAACTTCTCCGAGCCCGGCACCTCCTCCATCTTCCAGCGGCCTCCGCTGTCCTTCGTCCACTCAACGCGCACGGTGTTGAGACCCTTGAGCTTGCCCTCCTCGTCGACGACGAAGTCCTTGGTCGAGATGCAGTACTCGCGCGGGTCCTTGCCGAAGTGCGCCGCGACCTCCGTGTGGCCGTAGTCGGTACGGAAGATGCGCGGCCACTGTGGCCACGGGTTGTCGCGCCCGCGGGACATGGGCGGCTGGGGCAGCAGCTCGAAGTTCGTGACGGACTTCGCGCCGTGGCGCATCGCGGTGCCGATACAGTCGTTACCGGTGTCACCACCCCCGATGACGATGACGTCCTTGCCCTTCGCGCTGATGTAGTTGCCGTTCTGGAGCTCGGAGTCGAGGAGCGACTTGGTGTTGAGCTGCAGGAACTCCATCGCGAAGTGGATGCCGTCGACCTCGCGGTTGGGGATCTTCAGGTCACGGGGCCAGGTCGCACCAGTGGCGAAGATGACCGCGTCGTTCTCCCGGCGGAGGTCGTTCGCATCAACGTCCCGGCCGACAAAGGTACTGGGAACGAAGGTCTGAAGAACGATGTGAGATGATCATGCCTTCAATATTTCACTATAGCATGTACGTACCACACCCTCAGCGGCCATGAGATCAACACGACGCTGAACGATAGACTTGTCGAGCTTCATGTTGGGGATACCGTACATCAGCAGACCACCCATGCGGTCGTTGCGGTCATAGACCGTGACCCAGTGGCCAGCCTTGTTGAGCTGGTCAGCTGCAGCAAGACCCGCCGGACCAGAACCAATAATGGCGATCTTCTTCCCAGTACGGAATTGCGGGACCTGAGGCGTCATCCAGCCCATCTCGAAGCCCTACAACAGGGGATTCAGTGATCGGACTGTGCAGGTTGCAAGCAACGTTCGTACCTTGTCGATGATAGCGCACTCAATGCTCTTGATGCCGACGGGCTGCTCGTTGATACCGAGCACGCAAGCACCCTCGCACGGCGCAGGGCAGACACGACCAGTGAACTCGGGGAAGTTGTTCGTCATAAGGAGGCGGTTGAGTGCGTCATGCCACTGGTTCTTGAACACGAGATCGTTCCACTTCGGGATGATGTTCGAGATCGGGCAACCGGTGTCGGACTGGCAGAACGGCACACCACAGTCCATGCAGCGCGCGGACTGGTACTTGAGCTCGTCTTCCGTCAGACGGTGCGAGATCTCCTTCCAGTCCTTGACCCGCTTGCGAGGAGGGCGGTAGGCCTCGGTGAGACGCTTGTACTTCATGAAGCCACGGGTCTTGTCGAGCTTGCCCAGACGGCTCTTGGTGGTGGCCTCGTCGACAAGCGAGTCCTCGAGGTCGCCGACGGCAGGCTCGTGACGAGAGCGAGAGACGGCACGGCTCATGCGCGATGGGGGCTCCTTGGGGAGCAGGATGTCCTCCAGACCCTCCGACGCGAGGTCGACCTGGCTGGCCGTGCGCGAAGGAACAAGGTCGATGACGCTCTGTCGCATCCTCTCCTCCTTCGCCTTCGCAGCCTGCTCCTCAAGCACGCGCTTGTAGTCATTGGGCATGACACGAACGAAGAGCGGGAGCAAGTGGTGGAAGTCATGGAGAACACGGTCGGCAACCTCGGAGCCGGTGTAGTGACGATGGTCCTCAATGAGACCACGGAGCTCAGCGATCTCCTTGGGATCTGTGACCTTGCCGAGCGAGACCATCTCCATGTTGACCTTGGACGCGAAGGTATGCGCAGTGTCGAGAACGTACGCGATACCACCGCTCATACCAGCAGCGAAGTTGCGACCAGTGCTACCCAAGACGACGACGCGACCACCAGTCATGTACTCGCAACCGTGATCACCGGTACCCTCGACGACGGCATTCGCACCCGAGTTACGGACGGCGAAACGCTCGGCGGCGATACCACGAATGAACGCCTCTCCGGAGGTGGCACCGTAGAGGCAGACGTTGCCGATGATGATGTTCTCCTCGGCCTTGAACGTCGACTGCTTCGGCGGGTAGACGATGAGACGACCACCAGAGAGACCCTTTCCGACGTAGTCGTTCGCGTCACCCTCGAGCTCGATGGTGATACCGGGCGCAAGGAAGGCACCGAGCGACTGACCCGCGGAGCCACGCATGCGGATGTGGATGGTGTCCTTCGGCAGACCCTCCTCGCCGTAAAGCTTGGAGACACGGTACGAGAGGGACGTGCCCAGAGCACGGTCGGTGTTGGTGACATCGCACTCGACGTGGACAGGGAGACCCTTCGTGAGAGCAGGCTCGGCCTCGTCGATGAACTTGTTGTCGAGGCGGATGTAGAGCTTGTGGTCCTGGGCGCGCACGCGGTAGGTCGCAGCACCGGGCCGCATCTGCCAAGCAGGCTTCAAGATCGCGCTGAGGTCGAGGTGGGCTGTCTTCGGGGTACGACGCTTCTCGTCGACCTTGAGCATGTCGGCGCGACCAACCATCTCGTTGATGGTCCGGAAGCCGAGCTTGGCCATGATACGACGCAGGTCCTCCGCGATGTAGTAGAAGAAGTTGATGATCTGCTCGGGCTGGCCAGCGAACTTCGCACGGAGCTGAGGGTCCTGGGTCGCGATACCGACCGGGCAGGTGTTCACTGTGTCACAAAGTGAGTACCGACATCAGCACCGAGGAGAAGGATTAACACTTACGATGACACTTCCTCATCATGATGCAACCCATCGCAATGAGCGGCGTGGTGGCGAAACCCCACTCCTCAGCACCAAGCAAGCAAGCGATGGCAATATCCCGGCCGGTACGGAGCTGACCATCGGTCTGTACAGTGACACGCCCACGGAGGTCGTTGAGGACGAGGGTCTGGTGAGTCTCAGCGAGACCGAGCTCCCACGGCAGACCAGCATACTTGATACCAGTCCAGCGCGAGGCACCGGTACCGCCATCATGACCAGAGATGAGGATGTGGTCCGCCTTAGCCTTCGCGACACCACTCGCCACGATACCGACGCCGACCTCGGACACGAGCTTGACGGAAACACGGGCACGCGGGTTCGAGCACTTGAGATCGTAGATGAGCTGCTTGAGATCCTCGATGGAGTAGATATCGTGGTGAGGAGGCGGCGAGATGAGGCCCACGCCCGCAGTGGAGTGCCGCGTGCGTGCGATCGACGTGGAGACCTTGTCACCCGGAAGCTCTCCACCCTCGCCGGGCTTCGCACCCTGCGCCATCTTGATCTGGAGCTCGTCGGCGTCCGCGAGGTAGTTAGACGTGACACCAAAACGTCCGGACGCCACCTGCTTTATAGCAGACCGCATCGTGTCGCCGTTAGGCAGCGTCAGCGAACGCTCGGCATCCTCACCACCCTCGCCCGTGTTCGATTTCCCGCCAAGTCGGTTCATCGCAATGGCGAGCGTAGAGTGCGCCTCCATGGAGATCGAACCGTAAGACATCGCACCGGTGACGAACCGGCGGACGATCTCGTTCCAAGGCTCGACCTGCTCAATCGGAATGGGCGTGGTGTTCTCATAACGGAAGTCGAGAAGGCCGCGGAGATGAACAGCCTTGGTCTGCTCGTTGGCATTAGCAGCGTAGGCCTCGTAAGCACCCTGGTTCTTCTCCCGAACCGCATCCTGGAGATTCGCGATTCCGGTGGGATCGTTGATGTGGGCTTCGCCGCCGGAACGCCAGTGATATTCGCCCGACTCCGGCATTCCAGGAGGCAGGATGGTTTCACGCGATGGCCAGCCACGGTCATGCATCTCGAACGCGTCCATAGCGAGAAGATCGAACGTCGCGCCCTGGACACGACTAGCAGTTCCAACGAAGCACTTCTCGATGACCTCCGTGTGCAAGCCGAGTGCCTCGAAAATCTGCGCACCCTTGTAGGACTGCAGGGTGGAGATACCCATCTTGGACATCACCTTCAGAATACCTCCATCGACGGAATGACGATAGTTCGTCATCAGGTCATCCAGAGTCTTATCGTCCTTGACCCTGGAAACGATCGAGCACGCGTGAGTTGCGGACTTTCATAAAAACAAACGTGTTGCACTCACAGGCCCTCGCGGATCACTTTGTGAATGCACTCCATTGTGAGCCATGGGCAGATCGCATCGGCACCATAGCCAAGGAGGACGCAAAGGTGCTGAACCTCGCGCGCCTCCGCGGTCTCGACCATAAGCGCAACCTTCGCGCGCTTCTTCTGAGTGACGAGGTGGTGGTGAACACCACCACAGGCGACGAGGGCGGAGAGTGGCACGCGGGTGGGACCCGTCTCGCGGTCGGAGAGGATGATGACCTTGATGCCGTCGTCGATGGCCTGCGTCGCCTCGCTGCAGACGCGCTCGAGCGCAAGCTTGTATCCAGGCAGGCCAAACTCCTTCGGGAAAGTGATATCGATCGTGCGGGAGGGCCAAGTACCGTAGGCGTGCTTGAGGTTCTTCATAGCGTTCATCTCCTCGAGCGTCAGGATAGGCGAGGGGAGGAGGATACGGTGGCACTGCTGCGGGTTCATCTCGAGGAGGTTGCCCTCGGGACCGACGTAGCACTCCAACGACATGACGATGGACTCACGAATGGGGTCGATGGGAGGGTTCGTAACCTGCGCAAAGAGCTGGCGGAAGTAGTCGTAGATGAGACGGGGCTGCGTCGATACCGCGGCAAGCGGGGCGTCGTTACCCATGGACCCGAGAGCCTCCTTGCCGTCAGAGAACATAGGAAGCATGAGAAGGTTTAGCTGCTCGGCGGTGTACCCGAACGCGAGAAGTTTCGGATCGGTGCTGAGGGAGTAATGGTCGATAGAGGGCTCAACGGAGAGAGAGCGCTGGACACGCTTGACGATGGCGGGAACATGTAGCATGTTCGACTCGACCCAGGAGGCGAAGTTCTGCTTGCGCGCGGTAGTACGCTTGAGCTCCTTGTCGTCGACTATGCGACCCTCCACGGTGTCCACGAGAAGCATGCGTCCGGGCTTGAGACGGCCCTTCTGGATGACCTTCTCAGGAGCAATGTAGACGGCACCGACCTCAGAGGCGCATACGATGATATCCTCGTTGGTCACGACGTAACGGCAGGGACGGAGACCGTTACGATCGAGGTTAGCACCGCAGTAGCGACCATCGCTGAACGCGAAGAGCGCAGGACCGTCCCAAGGCTCCTGAAGACAGGCAGCCCAGTTGTAGAACGCCTTCTTCTCGGGCTCCATGATGTCATTTCCCTGCCATGCCTCAGGGATCAGCATCATGACGGCCTCAGGGAGCGTCAAAACGCCGTTTACGACAAGAAGCTCAAGGACGTTGTCGAAAGCAGCGGAGTCGGAACCGCCGGACTCAATAATGGGGTATAGGAGGTCGAGTTTGTCACCGAACTCGGACGAAGAGAGCACACCCTCACGGGCGCGCATCCAGTTTCTGTTTCCACGGAGCGTGTTGATCTCGCCTGGGCAGACAAAGCGATATTAACAGTCAATTCTGCGATCAGTTGGCACTGTCTCGGACTTACCGTTGTGTGCAGCCCACCTCATGGGTTGTGCACGGTCCCAGCTGGGGAAAGTGTTCGTGGAGAAACGAGAGTGAACGAGTGCGAAATGAGCGCGATACAAGACATGGTTGAGATCGTGGTAATAGTTGTACACTTGCGGCGGCGAGAGCTGACCCTTGTAGACGATGTTCTTGGGTGAGAGCGAGCAGATGTAGAAGCCCTTAGAGAGCGAACTTCATATGAAACAAACCCAATACTTAAGCTTACGAGCTCACGAGTAAATGAGAGAAACGGGACAAACATGGTATGGGTCGCGTGCTTCCTCAGGATATAAAGTTGACATTCGAAGTGACGGGCGTCAAACGGACCGCCCCGGCAGGTGCTACCCTCGCCGTAGTGAGAGCGGACAACGACGAACGGTTGGAGAATGGTGGGCTCCTTGCTCGCAGCGGCAGGGCCCAGGATGGTGCCATCGGTCGGGACCTCCCTCCAGCCCAGGACGCGAAGTCCGAGGTCGCTGGCGATCTTGGAGAAGACGGCCTGCTGCTGCTGAAGGGCGACCGGGTTGTTCGCCTTGAAGAAGATGTTGCCGACGGCGTACTGGCCGAGCTCGGGGAGCTCACAGCCAAGGTCGCGCTCGGCCTCGCGCTTGAAGAAGAGGTGGGGGATACCTGTCATGACGCCCGCACCATCGCCGTCCCGACTATCTGCGCCGGTGGCGCCACGGTGGGTCATCGCGCAGAGCAGCTGGCGAGCATCGGAGACGATCTTGTGGCTGTCGTCGCCCTTAATGTGGCAGATGAAGCCGACACCGCAGGCATCCTTCTCTAGGTCGTTCACGTAGAGGCCCTGGCTTGCGGGGAGAGCGGCGTCCCATGACGTAGGGTCGCGCTCGACGGCGTTGAAGCCATTTTGCGTATCAGTCTCTGAGACAGGCAAGGAAGTGAAAAGCACCGGGGACTCGGCGTGGCAATCAACGATGGCCATAGAACGATAGCAGATCTCAGGTGTGAGGGGAACGGCCGGGGATGCGATGCGATACGGCGGTGGTTGGGGTTGGCGCGGGGGGCTGGTCGACGGCGGCGACGACGAGGAGGACGGAGGTGGTGGTGGTGGTCAGAGAGCAAGGACCGTTGAGCTCGCCAAGAGGCCACACACGCAAAATTTGAGTAGCAGGGATCCGAGTCAGAGAGAAGGCTACGGACGGGAGTCAAAGAGGACAGAGCAGCCCCGCCTTCACCCGGGGCTCCGGGCGATCGACTGCTATCGACTGGCCCCGCCAATACATCTCGGCTGCTAATTCTCGCTTTCTTATCGCCCCCGCCAGCCAATAACAGCGCGCAGAGACATAAGCCCTGGCGAGATAAGGAGCTGCTTATGGCGCATTGATCGCGATCGGGCTCCTTCTGATCTAATCTCCTGAATTCACGCGGAAGCCCGCCGGAATGCGCGTCTCTCTGCGTCTCTCCTCCCGTCTTGCCTCCGCCCGCTAGGCTCGATCATCCAGCCGTTCGGTTCGAACTCCGCCGGTCAGTTCTCCCGAACGGCTGGTCTAACTGGGAGGCCCTTTGGCAGGATCGCCCAATATGGTACCCGTGTGAATCGAGACTTAGTGAAATCGCGCACTCAGCCCCTTGAGAACGACCTAGTGTCCACCATTCGGTGCACGATGTCTCTCCAAAACTCACTCAAACAGCACTTATCAGTATTGCTCACAACACGTATATACTCAATTTTTTTGCAATGCCCTTGGGATGTGCGAGCAGGTACTCGAGGCTCACCAGGGTGCATTTGAGCGTCAAGCGCAGTGAGAATCAAGCGCTCAACTCCAGAGAGAGCCTTGTCGAGAGGCTCGTTGTCGATTCCCGGGTATGCAGGCCTTTGCAACAAAATTGAGTATATAGAAAAGCTTTGGTGTGTCTATTAGTCGCATCCTGCACCCTTTTGAAGTGTCATCGACCGCCACCCCGGATGCCCACAGTACTTGCACAGAGGGAGCTTCGCGCGATTTCACTAAGTCTCGATTCACACGGGGTCCATATTGGGCGATCCCCCCAAGACCCCTCCCAGTTTGACCAGTCGTTCGGGAAGCGACCTGTCTTTCACGCTCCGATTGACAGGTCCACGTGCTTCCCGATCGACTGGTTCTCGAGTCTATCCGCCCGCAGCTGAGGCCGAGCGAGGGTGCAGGACGCTGACGAGAGCGTCGGGGAGACTAGGCCAGCCACAGCACCTGCCCCGCAACTCTATCAAGTCCGCGCACCCTCTTCGCACTATGCAGAAGACAGAAGTCTCATACACCGAGCTACCGCGGCTCAAGAAGCTCTTCATGATCGTCCGGGGGATGAATCGAAGGAACACTCCAACGCTGTCCTTCTCTGTTCAAACGTGTAACCCGAACGACCCCTGCGCCCCGCGCCTTCGGCTTCCTCGAAGGTGTGCGTCGGCAGTGTGCTGTGTCCACGATTCACACATACCTCGAATGTGTAATGTACGCACTACTTCAGCAACGCGCGCTCTGCCGTACCTCTCGGCGAAACCGCGACGGAGTAATAGATCGCAGGAGTCCTTGGAGCCTGTAAAGCACATGCGCCTCATTGTCTGTCCGCAACGACCACGATGGCCACATTGGCCTCGATCAGAAAATTCCGGATATTCCCTACCATGTGGGCCACCGGATTCTCATTGCATTCATGCGGAGTCAGTTCCTGCAACTCTCAAAATGAGCCAGCATAGTGCGCGAGAAAGCCTTCCCCATGCACTCTACAAGGCATGTGAGAGTTCCTGTGCGTTCGGATGTCTTGCCGAAGTGCTCACAGCTCCCGTCGCACGAGAGGCTGGTGCGTAGAGGCGTGACCGTGTGTATTGCTCTGCCTTTCATTCTCCAGTTCCACCACGCCGCTCGTGAACAGATCGCCATCAGGCTGGACATTTCCATCAGATAGACCAGTAGCTCAAATTCTTGAATTGCCGCCGTCCCGCATGACTTCAAATAATTGTAACTCGCTTTGAGACGTACCCTGACGTACCTCGGAGACTCGGAAGATCCTTCGCGGTGGCCGGTCAAGAATAACGCGTGGTGAAGTTCGGCGGAGAAGCTCATAAGTACCTTCGAATGGTTCCCGAAGTACATGGAAACACACCCGCTTTCTTGAGAACCGCAGTTAGGAAGCTGGGACCACATAAGGATACTCGCGCCTTCGGAGAAGAACTTTCGTACAGCCCCTGCCAGCCAGTGTGTATACTCGCAGCGTGTAAGTACACGAGGAGAAAAGGGTGCAAACTAGCCCGCCCCATCGTGCAGTGCGCAACACACTGCAGCTGGGGAGAAATAGACGTTAGCAACGGCCGAGCCACCCAGTACAACGTCCGAACCTTTCTGATGACCATTGTATTGCCGTACAGTCTCCCCGGTCGACATGTCCCACAAACGTGCGGTGTGGTCGGACGATGCTGGTATAAACGCAAGTAGGGTCAGGAACGCAGATCCTAGCTGGGCAGACCGTTCGCACCTGTCACTAAATACGCTGAATCGGCGCTAAAGGCACAATCCCAGACCCAACGTTGGTGACCCTGAAGCGTCTTCTCGAGTTTGAACTCGTAGTTGGGTGTTATTGACCAGATCTTCACCGTCGTGTCCGCAGAGCAGGTCGCCAGATACCTAGCGCGAGCAACGTCATTGGAGTTCAAGTGAACTAGAAGCTCTAGGGCACCAACTTTACATCAGGGCTCAAAAGCAGCCGCGTGAGGTACTTCGTGTGTGCTTGGAACATCGTCACGGCCTGGAATCTCGGTAGATCGGATCTCTCGTCGTTGATCTTCCATACGTAGCACTTGCCCTGTACGAATGCCGGTTAGCCCGCATCGATCTCAGCGTTGGTTACTTGGCGAACCTTGACGCTTCCCGCTACGAGGCACGAGCCGTCCGAAGCGAGACTGATAGACCGCATTGGTGTATCTCCTCCGGGGGTCTGGATGTCGGAGTAGTGAGCGTCATGCGGACCGAACGTGGTATATACACGTACCAGTTCGTGCGTACAGATATTCTCCGACAAGTCCCACTGCTTGATTCGTCCGGCCTGGTCGCAGCTAATGAGCTCCCCCTGATTCGGATGGACCACAACGTCGTTCACTGTTTCCGCAAGAGTATTAGCAGTTGGAATAGGGCGCCGGGGAATCGTCATACCGGGAGCCTCGTTGTCATAATTCCGATGGAGGTGACTGCTACTTCTGAATCCGAAAGGACCCTCAGAGCTGTGGGAGGCCTGGACCAGGAGAAAGACGCACCGAAGATCCCATATCTTGATGGTTCCATCCTCGCTTCCGGTGACCAACCACTTCCCCTCACTGTGAAAACAGACTGCGGTGATATTTCCGTTATGACCCTCGAATATCGCGACCTGCGAATAGGTACGACTTCGTCGTAAGGGGGTGACGCGACTCTTCGGTTCGCGCGGAATGACATACCGGTCCCGCAGAGGGAGCAGCTGCGATCTCGTAAATGTACGCCTTCTTGTGAATGGCGGCGGCGAGCAGGCGCTTGCTAGAGATCGCGAGGTTGAGTGAAGGATGAGGGCGAGTTGCGAACCGCTGCTCACTCCGGTGATATGGCTAGACGGTTCACTTGCTGTTGGAAGCATAGGACGCGACAGGCGTGGTGAATGAGACGGTATGGACGCACATGGCGAACAGCCTCACACCAGATTCAGCAGCCCGTGGTATGGTCCTGGAACAGATGCCACTCCACGCCTCCCAGAAGCGGATTTCGTGGTCGTACGAGCCTGTGACGAGAATGACGGACATGTCCGTTCGCGCGGCGGCAGCAGCAGCAGATCTGGAGGACGAGGATTGCACAGGCATGGTAATCGAGACCGTCGAGGAGAGGAAGGCGCCGCGCTCAGAGCTGGGGCATGGACTTACGTAATGCAGGACGTGCGGTGCTCGAGGACAAACTCTGCTCGTTCGAGAGACTCCCATCCTGCTTGAGGCCCGTGCGGTCATGGCTGCGCTGGTGGCCCAGGCTCGCGAACCCTGCCAGTGCTTGTCCGCACAGACGTCGACGACGACGACCCTCTCGAGGCGCGGCACATCAACGTTCTGGCGGTGGTTTCTGTCCATCTGAGTTCAACATACACAGTGCTAAGCTCTCCGTGCTCTCGGGTATCTAGGTATTTCGACGCTCAGGGCCCGATTGATGTTACCGCAAAGAAGCATCCTCGTGTAGAACGCGCTGGGCGTCCGCACTGTGGTGCTTCTGCAGTGTGCTCATCTACGCGCCGTTCCCCGGTCTCTTCTTGTGTCTTCCCGCGAACCAACTCTCCTACATTTCCCGTGTGTCTGGGCCCCAGCTGTCTCCCCTTGCTTCCCGTTCATGTGTGGCCCCTCGCTGCGCATGCCCTTGTCTAGACTTCAAGCGGGCGATCCCCCATCTTCTGTCCGGCGCGCTTTCTCGAGCCCTCTTCCTGTCCCGCTTGATCTGCTTTGTCGTGGTTCGTTACCCGTGTGGCCATTCCAAGGCCGCTTCTCGCTCCGGAATAGATGATCCCCTTCACAACACTTGCCAGTGATGTGTGGGTATGGGTGCGCTACCGCCCTGCCACGCATACAAATTGCAGGGCCGATCGACCGTCAACGTCCTGCGCACCCCCCTTCCATACCCATTGCCTTCGTATAAGAGACAGACGATGGTGGTTGGTAAGTCAACATCCCAACAGTCCACCCATTTGTACGACGCTAATGGACCCCTTCCCAGTAGGTGACGGCCACTCGACTCCAGCGAGCTCGTAGCTAATGGTCCATGTCGTACACAGGTCGGCACTCGTGTATTCTTCCTCGAGGGGGGCAAGACACGCACTGGCACCGTACAGAACACCGAGACCATCGAGGTGAGCGGGATCTAGTCGCCCAAGTCCCGAGCTCCCTGCTGACACGGACTCAGGGTCTCCGTTATGTCGTTATAAAGCTTGACGACGGCAGCCCGAACCCGGTGAAGCTACCGTGCGTCTCGCTCAGTTGTGCTCCAATAGGCGAGGCTCATTACGTTTAGTTTGTCTAGTGTCAACAGCGTCACCAAGTCCGGTTAGCCAACTCCCGGCTGTTGACCGCCGCACCTGGTCCGCTCGCATGAGTGGTCCGCCCCGCTCTATATCCAAAAGTATATTTGCTTGCTCTTTGGACTGCATGGACTCGTAGATTGTATCATTCGCCCCTGCTACACTATGTATTTCTGGCTCCACGCATTTGTTGACATAGACTCACGGACTCGACTTGTACTGTACGCGCTAGATAGCTAGGCTAGTTTGTTGCATGGGAACACTGGCAGATATAGAGCGGTTCCGAGACTCGTACCCCCGCATGAGGTTTGCGCCCTATTTTGCATGCGTGCAGCATGTATTTCTGTGAGTACTTTCTGTGAGACGTTCCTTGGGTGCAAGCGAGGATCATGGACATGGACGACCCGCCTCGACCTCCGAGGATGATCCAGACGGACGGGAACGGGTTTCGAGTTGTCCCCTCCGGATCAGTGGACTACCTCGAGCTTCTCTCGCGTTCCCAACTTCCATGTACTTCATCGAAGTCGGTCCCCGAAGCCTTCGGGCCGTACTCAAGCATTATTCACACAGCCGCCGGCAGGCGATAGGAGGAATCTGACGCCCCTCCTGAGCCGTCAGACCACGTTCTATGAAACGGGTTGCCCTCAGGCTCTCATTAGTTCTCTGTCCATCGGCACCCCAGTTTCCACCCAGCGGGCATCCCACGCCATAAACATCTCAGCGATGTCATTTCGCTCTGCCTCAGGGCAAGCCTTCCCCGACGATGTCCGGATCTCGTCCGCTGGCGCCCTCCCAAGTAACGCTCTCGAATGCACACGCATCGTCATTTACATGTTTTACCGAGTGTTGCTCGGAACCTTCTCTGCCATCCAGCGTTGTACAGCGGGCGCACATGAACGCCTCTGCCAATTATTCGGGCTTTCTCCGTCCGCTGTCCGTGGCCCAAGACAAAGCGCCATAGTGATTGTGGGCGGAGATGACGGTGAGTTATTCCGATTAGGAGGCGATCACCATGCTGACGAGCACCCGCGAATGGTGCGTATTTGCCATGCAGACATAGGCAGGCATATCGCACTCGACTTCTCCGAGCTGGGTTATACCGTCTTTGTGCTGTGTCCAGACAGGCACCGTGACCCACAGACCCTTGCATCCTCCTCGACGTCTGACGCATCGAACGTGTCTTCAGTGAGAGAGATCCGCATTGTCTCATTGCCCTTGTCCAGCGACGCTGAATGCTTCGAATCAGCGGCTCGTGCAGGATTGGCACCAGAGGATCAAAAGGTCCGGCCGCTCGTCGTCCCCCTGGGGTTTGGTCGCCCCCATCGTGCTGGACATGACCTCCAGCGCGCAGCGCGTCCGTGCGGTCGAGACCGTAGATGCGTACTGCTCCACCCATTCTCTGCACCTTGTTGCGGTTATCGTGCAACCCGCGCCGGGTTTCATCAGTACGTGAGAGTCGCCTTTCCCTCGCAGTCCTCGGCTGACACCCATTCCTCCACCCACACCCATACACACGGACGTAACGCGCACATACACGCACCAAGCATCTAAGCCAAGCCGTGAGGGCCTTGACGTTACGGCGTGGGGCAACGTCGTCAGTTACTGCCTCGTGCAACCTATGTCCCTGGTGCAGGACTACGTGGGCTTGCTGGCGGCCGCCACTGGACGAGTCGTGCTACTGCATGCGTGTGAGCAACGCCCGGTTACTTCAACTTCTGTGCGCCCGCCGCATCTTACATACCCATCTCATACAGCCGGTCATCAACCATGGTCGTCTTCTCTACACAAGGGCCTCATTCTGTCCGCCGCGCAGTATCTGCGCCAGGAACTCGATCCACAATCTATCAAGGTGTCAACCATCTCCGTTGGACCCTTCGCCCCATCGTTCAAGTCCCCAGAGCTTACCCACTATGAAGCAGGGTGCGCCTTCTCGCCTTCGGTCGATAGCTCATCGTTCATTCGCCTTGTTCCTGCAGTCCCGCGGCGCCCTTAGGTTGGAGTGAACGTGGTGTGTGTCCCCGATGCTCGTCCCGGGATTCGCCGGAGTTCATCGAAAGCCCAGGATTCATGTCAAACGTACGAAACACGATCGAGGGTGTCTTACTCCACTTCCTCGTTAGTCCTGAAGATCTCCGACGTTCGCTGCTTGACGTGCTTCGATCGAGGTGAGTGCATCGAGCTTATGACGTTCATGCTTCGCCGGTGCTCATCGTACGTAGGTACCCGAAAGAGCGATACGTTGTCGGACTGCATGCCAGTCTCCAGGCTGCGCACGACTCGCTACCCACGGTGGTCCATCTATGTTTGCGATCTATTACGAGACTCTTCTCTTGACTGTCTTCTGGCTTGAGCCGACTCGTCCACATGGTCGTATTAGCGTAGATGGGAATCGGATTAGATACCCTCTTATGGTTGCTGAGAAGCTATGCGGTCCTGGATACAAGTGAGAAAGAGAAGAGGTCGGACCATCTGGCCCAGCCACGAGGCGGGGAACGCACCCGAATCATGATACTCAGGCGCTGTCGCCCGTGGCTCGCGGCGTCGGGCTTGCCCAAGATCGAGTGCCGATATTCATACCGAACCGCGTCCCTGAAGTCAAACGTGCGGACTCAGTGGACTGTCGTTGGCTGATACAGCGCTCACTCACTTCTGTATATAGACACTCCCGGAGGGTAGTGGAATTTCGTGACACTTCCCAGAGCTGGCACTTTCGAGCCGTAGAGTGCGCTCGTCCCCGAGAGACACGCCAAGAATCCATTTACTACATAGCGCTCAGTCGTTCCTGGTTCATGAGAATACGGATGCGAAAAGACGCACCCGCTCGCCTCCACATTGTCGACATGTGGCTGAGAAGTAGGGTCATTGAGCGGATGACAGGTCGGAAGTAGTGTACAAGAACGCGCACAAGGATTTCGCCGTCAGAAGCGAGGTGCAGGATGTGTGTTTGCGTGTCTTCACTGGGATGTAGTTCCTGCAGCCTGTCAAGCAGCGGGAGAACCTCCGGTACGTCTTCCGGCCACGAGGTGACATGCATTTCACGGTAGCGTTTGATCACGCCGTCGAAGTGACCCTGGCGCATGAGTGTCAGTGGCTCTGGAATTAAAGGCTTTGCAGTCCGAAGGGGTCTACGTTCACACGTGCCTCTTGGAAGTCGTAGTATTCGTCAGGCAGGAATAAATCTTGAACAGAGCCTGCCGTCGCTTTCGGCGGATTGCTCCGCAGGTATTCTCTTCTGCGGCGTCGAGATTTTCCGCTTTCCATAGAGTCCAGTTTTTTGAGTGCGGCTCTGAGCAATATGCATTGTTCTTGGAGCGTGAAGAAAGTAGGATAGAACCTGAAGTCCTCGGGAAGCTGGGAACTCGACGTAGCAAGCTGCCTGAGCACACCTCGAGAAGGGCCAGACGGCATGCGCAGACATTGGGTCCAGAGCGCACTGGAGGCGAGGAGGGTGCGCGACATGATATGGCGGTGAAGAAGGGTTAGCGCGGCGCAAGGCACAGAACTTGGTTAGAATAGACTTGAACGAACTTGTTTTGGACGCTGACGCGCGAAGCGGAATGTCCCGGGGCTTGCCGAGCCGAGGGCATTGTGGCGCTCCAGCTTCGTCAATATGATCTGCCATCCGCATCCTAACCAGCTCAGCCTGGACTCCCTCTGTGCTGTGAGCGGATGAGCACAGACAGCATGCTTGGAAGTGTTCTGTGGTGACCCTTTCGTCCGCAATGTTCAGGGTGACCACTGTCTATCAATCACACCTGAACGTTAACCTTGGATCAGCAGGAGTCGTTGAGTCGCTCACCTACCTTCGTCTAGATCTACCTCGTCAATACATACCCGGTTCGAACAGACTAGCTACTAGAGGAAAGAATAACTACCAGGTACATAGTGCGCGTTTGGCGTCCCACCAAAACACTCAGCACATGCAGCCGCAAGCGTTGGCATTACTTACTGAATACGCAGCACTCTCCTCGACATGCTCTGCGCCGTGCCACACACCGTCACCAGTCGTAGGGTCTCCTGCCACTCAGGCTAGACGGCACGCAAGTCCAGCATGTCACGCCGTCACGGCAGTCACCCCGTCTTCCAAGTTCCCGCGGTTAGACGCGCTGAGTACGTGGGCGCACGCAGACTTGTTCTCCGACCACAGGTTCCCGGGCCTCGCACGGCTTGATGCCTACGCCTTTGCATGTCGCTCAAAGATGACGACGCGGCGCAACAACAGCAGGCGAACTCCTTCTATGCCGCTCTCGCACGGACAGCGACCCGCAGCTTGGCCTTGTACTTCTCGAGGCCGGTGAGACTCTTCCGACCGTCGAAAGGTGCGTGCCCAGAAATCGAACGTTCTCCGTGGACACTGACCATGAATGCAGTCAGCGGCTGGCACTCATTACGTGGACTCGCCCAAAACCATGGGCAGTCCCTCTCGCCCCAGTACATCTCGTGGCTAGTCAAAGAACATGGAGTATGTCCCCTTATTCCGATTATTCTCGATCCGCTCCCCGAGCGCGTCTCATACGGCGCCTTCTCTAGTGGTCTGTTATCCCGAAGCACTTCGTCCCTCCCATGCTTGTCAACGGCCTCCTCGGCTATGTTCTCTGGTCCACCTATTCTGAGACATCCACTTACCTCGAGCCCTACCTTGCCTCTCACCCCACCGCGCTCGCCGCAATCTCTGGCGCGGTCGCCGGAGGTGCCCAGGCCATCGTTGCGGCGCCCGCAGAAAACATGCGCTTCGCGCTTGAAGGCACCAATCCCGCGACAGGCTGGCATGATGCATGGAGAGAAGTCTTCCTGAAAACTGAGCCCGTGAATCCCATGCCACGCATGGAGCAGATTAACGAAGCCCGTCAGGTGCGCGACTGGATGCGGGATGTGGGAGAAATGGCTGGACGAGGGTGGGATGGCTGGGGGTGGGGCTGCGCAAAGGACATCTGCGGTGAGTGCGGCGCGATCAGCTTCATGCGCTCGTACGTGCTCTCTGACCTTTTTGCTGATTACTCGGCTCCCGTAAATCCAATGGTCAGGCTTCGCCGTCTTCTTTGCCATTTTCGACATCACACGCCGGTGTGCAATCGAGACGAGGAACATCTCGCAAGACTTTGTCGATCACACCCCGGAGTCCACCGACCAGCGGTTCCGCTCCATACGGAAGCATACTCCTCGCGTCGTACATGCGACAACCCTCGTCACTGGTGGGGCTATCGCAGGTCTTGCATACGAGATGGTTTCTAGGCCCTGGGATGCTGCTCGCAAAGCTGTTCACATTGACCGCCTTGCGCCCGAAGGCGACCAGCATTCCATTGTCGCCATATTATCGCGCAAAGTCCGCGAGGACGGCGTCTTGTCATTCTTCAGGAACCCTGCACACGCTACACACGAACCCTCAGCATCTCCGATACGCCGGCGAGCGAACGCTGCCCTGCGTACTCTGGGTCGTGTGGGCCCCTGGGGTGTGGGCTTCCTGGTATGGGAAGCATTTGGACCGGGGCTCTCATAGCGCAATCGCACAACGGCCGGCAGCGCCTTGTATACTTGGTTGGTAGCGGTGGGATCGGGACAACCTGATATGTCGGACAGTCGGAGTACAACAACGTGGACCAGTACGGGCCGTGCCCCCAAAGTTGCAACAGAGCAACGTTCTGTCTGATGATTCTTGGACAGTCAAACACCGCTCATTCGTGCGAAACACACATGTACACCCATTTGCGGTGGGATGAAAGCACTCAACTGCAGTGTAAGCAGCTTGAAGCACCGAAGTCATCCATATCAAGCAGTGAACTCTCATCGATTCCGTATATGGTATGTGGACATACCGAGTGGTTTACGATATGAGAACGGCGTTGTGGTGGTCCGCTTTGCTGTTGTCCCGGTGATGTGGCGTTAAGCGAGGTATGACCATCTGTTGAAGGATGGCGGGAAAGACCCGGTCGGGTGACGAGCTGCGGCAAGTTGTTCAGGAAAGTCGCGTACGCAAACGACATCAACAACAGCGTTTTTCGGGTGATGAAAACAGGTGCCATAGGGACACATCAGGGAAGGCAATCCTGGAGTCTTTCGCAGGATATTGGGCCTGGTTTGGTTGAGCTTTTGAGCGTCAGCGACTAACATGTTCAGGCTGGATCTTGGCTTGGCCGCCCCTGTAGGATTTAGGTTCATGTTCAGGCGGGTAGCGTTCATAGCCTAACAATGCTTGGTGGGTGCGGCAAACCTTATCTACAGGCGTAGATCAGTGCACATGGCTGGGCAATTCTGTTGTCGGGCAAAGATGTACAGATGATCAGGACCCGATACTTGTTTCGAAGTTGATTGAAGGATGCAAATATTGCAGTCTCATATGTAGACAGAGGAGTTGGAAAGAATTTACTTACCTCCTTGCACTCCAAATTCTCGCCGGAAGGAGCAGGCGTGGTTTCGGCAAAACCCTTTGCTGGCGACAAAGTCTCCGTTATGTCGGCACAAGCTCCTTCAGACACGCCATGTATCGAGTACCGCTGTGTCGTCAGACCATACTGTTATACTCACCACATGGCAGTGCAAGGACGCCGCGATGGATTTCCACCGTGCAGGCGCAGTGACTGCCCTCCCTTGATTATATTCTGGGGTGCTGCACGACTAGGCCATAGGGTCCATACACGCATGAACGCGAGGACGATCCTCAGGCACTCCCGTTTCGCTATCATCCTTACTCTGGCGACAGGGCTTACGGGATGGACCTAATCAACGTGGAGCTTCATAAGGGCCGAACTGACCTCAGCTTGCTTGCTTCAAGTTGTTCGCCGCGGGGATATGTCAGATGCACGTTCATGCCGATGGGCTCGATCGGCGGTTGAGGCCGCCAGGGGAGCGGAGGATCGAGACGTACGAGGTACATGAGTCGGTTGTATTCGGGCTTCGACAGATGATATCGACCGCCTCGTAGCAGCGTCGCCTTGCGCGTATGCGGATCGTCGCATCTACTGACCCCTCACGCCCATGCGACGGCCCGTCGGACACCTCGCATAGTCGCTGATTGCTTCCGGTGTAGCTCACAGCCATAATGAAGTTGAACTGCTGATCGTCCGCCTGCCCTGTGGACCTCGAGTGGAGACAAGGAAGTCTGTACATGGCACCTGTGGGCTCCAGCTCCTCCACAGCTTGCGTCTGACAGGCCGCCAGGTTGTCGGGCTCAATTGGCACCCGCTCCAGCGTATTCTATGCTTGCCTGCCAAATCGTGTGTTGCCCGGGCGCCCTGCTCGTGGGCAACATGTGAACACAGTATCCACGCGGCGTCCGATGCGGAAATTACATACCGGAGTTAAGACACAGACGTGAACCTGGTGACTATTGAGCGTGAACAGATGCACCATTTCTGAGCAAATACTCACAACGGATGGAATGGCGGAACCAAAGCGAGAAATTCTGCGCCGTACCGCCAGCAAGGAGAGGGACAGACATTCTGCATTGGGTGTGCCAGAATATTTCTACGACTGGGTCTCTAGCGAGAAGCCGGGTCAAAGCGTTCAAGGAACTGTGAAGGGACTGAGAGTGAAGAAACCGAGAGTGTCCGGTAGGAAGGCATCGTAAGGATTAAGCACCCGCTGCTTACTGCATGTGCCAATGTGACGGCACACTTGCATCGTTTTGCCATCGTCTCTTCTTATCTATATCGTCAGATCAGGGATGTTCGACCGTCGAATACTGTGCCGCTGTCAACGGACCGATGAGATACACCGTTCACGAATTGCACCATCGAGAGATTGGCATTTGTCCCTGTAACTGTCCCTTGGGACAGTCCCCTTCCCCATCGAAGAACTTATGACGAGACGCGACCCAGACCTCGCACGAAGGGGGCATAACCCTGCATCCCCCTTCCCAATCCAGAATCAGCCAGGCAAAACGCTGCGTCCTGCGCAAGTGACGGGTATGCACTGAGTGCTGAGGGCTCTACGGTCGGCGATATCCGTGCTGGACAATTAATGGAATCGGCGCCCCGTCAATGCGCCCATAAGCCTCAAGCAACACGCAACACATAGGGAGCAAAACACCCTCTGCTCTTACGTTCGTTGATCGTCTCAACAACTGACCCCGTCGGAGCTACGTAACTTGACGCGCTGCAAGCAGCCAAGCAGCGCATCAAGCTCGCATAACAACACTGGACTAGGAGCTGCTTCTGCCAGCTGTTCATGAACGTGCGCGCACAAAGGTGGGCATGCGAGGCTTGGCACCCCCGAACTTTGTCGCCGGAGGCTCCTGCATACTGGTCAGGATTCCTCCCCACCTGGTCATCTCCGCACTTCTGACCGGGTAATAGAGCGCACAGTCACCTTGGGCGGGTCAGTTCTAGACCCTCCTATACAGACACAGCCGCGCGAACGTTGCTCCACTAGTCAGCAAATCACCGACTTGCAGAGTTGCGGTCAGTCGCGAGCCTGGTCACCTGCCAGTCTGTGCAAGGCTCGCCATGCTTATGAGCATTCCCAACCCGCAAAATCGTGGGAGAGACGGGTAGTAGATCGTACTTCCCACATTTTGCCATGCTCGGCGGTACTAGAGGGATGTCGTACTGCAGCCGCAGTCAACAGGAGAGATAATCGCAACCGGAGGACCTCTCACCTGATGCCCGCATGGCCTTCGATAACAGCGGGTACTCTGTAGCCTGACATTCTGAGTAGGTCTCATTCGCTGCGGGGATGTGTGCGCGAACTCTGCACGAACGGGGTAGGAGGCGGGGGGCGGGGGCGGCCACGCGACGCGACGCGTCGTAAGTACGCGCATCACGTGGCCGAGGCGCGTGCAAATTCTGGTATCTTCGATCGCGATCCCCTGCGCTCGTTCAGCCACAAAAGGTCGGGCTTCGCACTGCTTGGTCCTGTTCTGCCACCTGCACGCGACTCGCGCACATACTCTACACCTTCTCGCCATGGTTCGCTGTACGCACAAGGGCTGCGGGCAAGAGTACGACCCGGAGAACAACACGCCCCAGAGTTGCACTTATCACCCTGGCGCACCCGTCTTCCACGAAGGTCTCAAGTCATGGTCGTGCTGCAACAACGTAAACAAGCCGGTGATGGAGTTTGACCAGTTTATGCAGATTGCGGTAGGTGGTACGGCATCATCGCGGTATGCAAGACCGGAAGATTGAGTCGATGTCCGACAGGGATGTACGCAAGGCCAGCATACCGACGAGGCTCCTAAAGCCCCGCCTCCCAAACCCACGCCGGAAGTAGATCTGAAGGTGACCTCGTCATCTGGCGGCGCGGAGACGTACACTTCTGGTACGAGTACACCAACTCTTGGCTCGAAGGCGCCTTCGGAAGCTGCACCGGCACCCAAGTTTGAGGAGGAAGAGGATGATCTCTCTGCGCCGGTGCCCTTGGGAACCAAATGTCGTCATAATGGTTGCAGTGTGGTCTACGAGAGTGATGATTTGCACCGTAAGGAAGGAGGTGAGGCGGCTGAATGCACGTACCATCCAAAGCCGGTGAGTTATCCTCTTCTCTCCTACGAAGCTTCGCCTCCTCAGCTTCTCCGAAGCCCATCTTTCACGAAGGCAGCAAGGTATGTCCTCTATACTGACTAGTAAGGTGCCCTCTGGATCCTGACGTCATTACGCAAGGGCTATCTTTGTTGCAAGCGGCGTGTTCTCGAATTCGACGAGTTTTTGAAGATCGAAGGGTGCAAGAAAGGTCGTCATGTCTTCGTTCCCAAAGCTAGGCCAAAATCAGTGAGTGTAGTAAAGGCTGGACGTTCGCGGCAGTCTCTGAACTCGTACTCTTCATCTAGCAACAAGAAGAGTTCACGCAATGCCGGATCGACCATTACCAGACGCCGAGAGAAGTCCACGCATCCGTCTTCGCGAAGAAGGCGGACCCGGAGATTAGTTCCATCAAAATCGAGGAGAATCAGGTAATGTCGCGTTTTGTCTTATTCGTACTCAGTAAGACTCTTGACGTGTTTTGGTAGGTGCACCTCGACCTTTACCTCCCAGACTCGAAGCGATTCCGTAAGACATTGCAACTATGGGGTCCCGTTAACGTCGAGGAATCCTCATACAAGTTTTATGGGACGAA
The DNA here is from genome assembly GCA_004369055.1 of Polyporus arcularius HHB13444. NCBI lineage: Eukaryota > Fungi > Basidiomycota > Agaricomycetes > Polyporales > Polyporaceae > Polyporus > Polyporus arcularius. Next base: position 20,014 of record ML211025.1, on the reverse strand, counting down.
GGCACGTACGATTAGATCGGTGGAGCGATTTCAGGTGCTGACGCTCATCCAACAGGTCGAGCTCATACTCAGGAAGCTGGACAATCGCAGCTGGACATTGCTAGAGAAGACGGACCGCGACTTGGGACACATCAACTTCACCTTCGGTGTCGGCGGCCGTACGGGTACGATCGGCGCGAAGGAACTTATCCTGGACGATGTCAACAAGGCTCGTACATGATAGAGTAAGCTCTCTCTGGACGATGCCGCCGAAATGCACAATCGGACAATCGGACACTCGTGCATTGTGTGGCTTGTAAATTTGATTTGGAGGAGCAGGGTGTATAATGCATGTGAATTTAGCGGATACAGCAGGGGCGGTCTATATATCTACGAACGAAAGCCAGTCCGGAATCCAGAGATACTACGATTATACGATTATAGTTTACCAGGTAGCTGTACCTCCTCAAACATCTGGATGGTGTCGCCAACGCGGAGGTCATTGAACCCCGCGATGTTGAGACCACACTCTGTGCCCTTGCTGACCTCGAGCATGTCCTTCTTGTGTTGCTTGAGCGTGTCGAGAGGACCTGTATCCACGTCCACTATCAGCTTACATTCTACAAAACAGAGTGATTCAGACCACCTACCCTCGTGGATGACCTCCCCATCCCGTACGACTCGCGCAAGTTTGCTTTTCTCGACGACGCCACTAGTGACCCTGCATCCGCCGACCTGCGTCGTCTTCTTGCCCTTCAGGGAGATGTCAAACAACTGTAGAACCGAGGCTTCTCCCGTGACCCGCTTCTCGGTGATAGGGGGCAGCAACTCGACCACGCGTGCCGTCACGTCGTCCATGAGCTTGTAGATGACGGACGACGACAAGATGGGGACATGCTGGGAATGCGCCTCAGCCTCAACAGGACGCGGCACTTTAACCGAGAACGCGATGACGGTCCCTGAGCGAACGCAAGCGTATGAGCATGTGCTATGAAAGGCCCCGAGAGCAAGATTGATGGACTGACCGTTGATAGCCTTCGCACGTTGGATGTCCGACTCATTGACATCACCGACACCGGTCGAGACGATCTTCACGCGGGCGACGTCGTTACCGATGATCTCCAGAGCATTCGAAATAGCTTCGACGCTCCCGCTGACATCACCCTTGATGACCAACCGCAGCTCCTTGGGTCCCTCGGGTTGTTTCTGAGCTGCCTCCTCTCCTCTCGCCGATGGGTCTCCTTTTGTCACCTGTTCGGCCTCGCGATTCTCGCGCTCAGTGCGGCGGTGCTCATTGATGGCCTCAAGATCGACAAGGGTCGACTCCATCTCCGCTTTGCGAAGTCGGTTCGCAATTGCCTTCTTGATGTCCGCCTCCGATCCAGTAAGCACCTCGTCACCAGCGTTTGGAAGCTCTTTCCATCCCGAAACAGTCACGGCCATACCAGGGTATGCTGCCTTGACAGGCTTACCGCTCGAATCGGTAAGTACGCGGACCTTTGCGGACGTCGTGCCGCATATGAGGTGCTGGCCAGGCTTCAGGTCTCCGCGCAACACAAGTACGGTACCTGTGGGACTGAACAAAACAGTAAGTTGCGTGCAATTGAAAATAAGGACACCAATTTTACTCACCCAAGGCCCTTTGTTACTTTTGACTCCAGGACGTAACCTTGCAGGACGCCTTCTCGCTCAGCGCGGAGGTCTTGCATCTCAGCAAGAGCTGAAATTGTTTCCACCAGCTGATCAAGCCCCTGACCCGTAAGACCAGAGACAGGGACCGCAGGAATGTCTCCTCCAAAGGTCTCCAGCTGAACCCCTTCAGCAAGAAGCGCATGCTCGACCTTCGTCTGGGGGCGGCTATTAACATTGTCCTCTCGCGGCTCCCACAGCTGTGACTTACTATATCGACACCTGGTTTGTCCACCTTGTTGATAGCAACGACCAGGCCGACCTTGGAGTTCTTGACGAGGTTGAGCACCTCGCGCGTCTGTGGCATAATACCGTCATCCGCAGCGACCACCAGCACGACGATATCGGTAACACTAGCTCCTCGGGCTCGCATGGCGGAGAAGGCAGCATGTCCAGGGGTATCGAGGAAGGTGATTGTACGTGTTGGATCCGACATGTTGCCGCTAGCCGGTACGGGGACAGAGAAAGCACCAATATGCTGCGTGATACCACCGGCTTCCCCTTTGGCCACTGACGTTGACCGCAGAGTGTCTAGTAGCGTGGTCTTGCCATGATCTACGTGCCCCATGATGGTGACGACAGGAGGTCGCGCAGGAAGCGTCGATGGATTAGGGTGAGGAGGCCTGATAGGGTGTCAGGGTAGTTCCGGTATGAATCGCAGACGGTACCTACGGCGCATAGAGGTCAAACGCCGCCTCGTCGTTTACGACAGGATTGCGGTTAAATTCCATGGCCAATAATGACGCATACTCGGAAGTGAGCACTAGAAGGATTATGAAGACACGTTCGCTAGTTGGGAGTTGTCGTACGTACTGTGGTCATGGGAAGCTTCGGCCTCCATACCGGCCTGTATCATTCTCCGACGCAGCCTGTCTGCACAAAAGTATGAGCTCATCGTCTGCAAGAGTGATAGCCAGCACATACCGAGTGTTACATTTAGCAGTTTCGCCAAATTGCCCACTGAGATGACACTGGGAATGAAAACATCCACTTGGGCGGGCTTTGCGACCTTGCGTGCCTTCGGGGTCTTGTCCTTGTCCTTCGCGACTGGGCGAGCGGTGGATGCACGGGACTGGTTGGGGATTGCGACCCCCTCGCCGAGCCGGGAGATCAACGAACCCCTCTCCTTGAACGAACGCTTGTTCCGTTGTCGAGACCCGAAACCTTCAACCGCATCGGAAGCGGGGAGCCATGCAGATACGCTCGCCTTTCGAGTGCTCCCCCGTTTCTCGTCCTTCACCTCCTCGTCCTGCCTGACCTCTCCTTCTGCAAGCGCGTTTGACGCTTTCTTGATGCGCTCTGTGCGCAAGATGTTCCCGAGAGCAGACCCCGATACCTCCTTCCCCTTGCTAGACGAGGGCTGATTTTGCTGAGAACCGTGACGACCTTCCTGATGTTGCCTGTCTCTGGCAGCGCGAGCACGGATGGACTCAGGGAGGTCACTAATCCGAGGACCGTTTGATGCAGCAGAATCTTGGGGCCGATCCCAGGACCGCTTTTGGGGGCCGGAGGATTGAGGGGGACGGCTTTGCCTGCTTGGCTGAGGTGAAAGCTCGGGAGGGCGTCCCCAGCTTCTAGTGCGAGGAACACCATTGGAAGACACGGCCTGAGCTTCGGGCAGCCATTTTGGCTGTGATCAAACGGTGAGAGGAGGCAGTCGTGAGGTCTACATCCCAGCGCACCTTCGTTGCTGTTGCAGTCGAAGCCGACCGAATTCCCAGCCGCGCGATCCTCAAACAACGACGCATGTAAGATAGCTGGGTGAAGAGCGAGAGTGTATCTTGGTGACGCAGCTAAGCGTACCAGAGATTGCGGGGTGAAGAGGGGAGTGTCGAGACGCAAGGTCTTCCAGGCCCAGTGCCGCTGTCCTCCGCAACTCCGAAAAACACGGCCTCCCAAATTACACCCGCACGTGGCACAGGCGCCCGTCATCGCAGCGCAAACCTCAGGCCTGTACTTAGCCGTTGACGTTCATCCCTGCTGCATCACTCGAGATGAAGGGCACGCGTCCATTAAAGACAACGCAATGGGGCAACAAATGGTCATACAATACGAGCGCGAGCTTCAATTGACAGTGGAGCCAACAAGGGCCTCCCCGTCGTTCAAACCCTCCATGAACCACTGCTCGTAGTAGTGCTCCGTCCCAGGCTCTATAACTTTCCGACCGAGCTTCGCAAGACTATCGTTGATGTACTGGCCAGTGAATCCGAGTTTCGACATTCCGTAAAGGGCGAAGATCTTCGCAGTGAGGAAGCCGTCCGAGTAGCCCTTCGAAATCGCGCGCTGGTTGGGATCAACAGGAAGTGGATCGGGCTCGTCGCGTTTGCGGGACGGCTGTGGGCGTGGCGTGTCCAATGATGACCGGGACCGTCTCTCTGGTCGTAGACGGCTTCGACGCCTGACAGGGAAGAGACCGATCTCCGGAGTAGAAGACGCTGCAGCGATGGTGGAGGGTGTGGTCTCGTCAGATGTGGAGGTCATGTCGTACGAAGGAGACCCCATCTCCGAGACCATGTCTGACAGAGCGGGGAAGCGCGATGGATCCGTGGGCGGAGCGTGACCATAGGAGAAGAACGTAGAGGGGAGGCTCTTCCCGACTGCCGCTTTGAAGCACCATCCGGGGTCGTCGAAGCAATTCTCCTTGTCGTAAGCTGGGCAGTCTCAGATAACTATCCAATACCATCAGATACGCAACACTCACCCCAGAAAGCCCAACCTGCAGTCTCGTTCTGATATATCTCCATCTGTCCTTCGCAGAACCCCCGTCGAGCTGCATCGGGGTCGTCTTCACCAGAGAGACTCTGATCCGTGAGAGCGCACGAGAACTCATCGACGACGAGGTTCCTTCGCTGATGGTCGGACGCGGCACCGAGGTCCTTTGCGATGAAGTCGTGAACGTCCTGGGTGTGATGAGAAGCCGACTCCGATGCATCCGAGGCAGTATAGACGAAGTACGAGTGATGATCCTGAACGACGAAGTCCGTTCGGTTCGCCACAAAGTCGCTGAAGCGCATCAGGTCGAAGCCGTCGTGTAAGTACAGAGGAAACTCCATGGCTGCAGGGCTCGTGCTCCTCATGGTCGTGATAGCGCGCGCATCTGAACACCATATTGAGTGAGGGAAAGACACTCAGAAGCGGGTACGTACAGAAATCCGGGAGTTCATCAACATTGTTCGGTTCATTCAGGATCTGTATTCCGACGATGTTTGTGACGTTCACGAGCTCTTGCGCCAAAAAGGACAGGACAGCCATCGTCTTGTTCTCGTACCAGTCGTTACCGAACAGATTGACCTGGCCGTCGGAGATGCCGGAGTGCGGCTGTCCGTTCTGACTTCCCGGAGCACCATGAAGGTCCACCAAGACACCGATACCAGATTCTGCCGCCATGTTGATCGCCCGGACGACGCGGCTCCATGAGTTTTGATACACCTCGGCGACGGGCTCGAAGGCGGTGCCTTGACAAAAGTCGGGCCCAAGACTCCAGTAGCCTATAGGTAGCCTGACAGTATTGATCCCTATACTGGCGAGGTACTGGAAGTCGGAGGCGGTGATGAACGTGTCCCAGTGTCGTTCCAGAACAGTGCGAGCAGAGTCGGGAGATCCCCAGCCGGACGCGATGTCCAATTCAGCTATCTGCGGTCCTGCCGCGCAAGTGAAGATGGAGGGCGTCATCCACTGTTCGTGGACGAACCTGCACGTTCAAGCGGTTAGACTTAGTTGTAACTGACGGCAAGAGCGATGGATGATTACCATGAGCCGAGGTTAACGGACTGCTGTTGCCTGTAACGGAACACAGTGGCCTTGGCTTGGTCGAACGGAGGGAAAGACGGTACGCCATAATCTTGAGGGTAGTAAGGCTGAACGGCGCAGGCTGCGTCTAAAGCTATAGGAGATAAGAACTGATCCGCGGGCTGCACGTCGTCGGTTGTTCCAGGCGGCTGAGTATTATCTTGGGTGAAGTTAAATGACGGTGCAGCCATCTTCGTCGCGCCGCTGGGAACCGAAGGCTTGGAAAATCCTTGCGACAAGCCGAGCGCATACAGGAGAGCGGAGAAATTGCCAGTGACCATCAGGAGCAATTGTTACAATGGAGATTGAACAGGTAGGACCGGCCAGTAGGGAGTAGATGCGTGAGATACGGCGGTAGCTGAGGCTGACACCGGTCGACGAGCCTTCAAGACAGTGGCGGAGCAGATAGGGGGAACTGGTTCAGAAAGATAGTCTGTATTCGTGCTTAGGACGCTCAGCGGGGTAGAAGCCCAGTGGAACGGTCGGCCTGCGACGTTGAAAATGAGAAGGTAGAAGGTGAGGTTCAGAGACAGGTTGGAGTAGGCTCAAGTTGATCTTATGTCAGTATCGGCAAAGCGGTGGCGGTGACGAGGAACGCATGGCGCGCGACATCAGAGCGCTTATGGATTCATCTGCTTAACCAACGCGACTTCCAACACGACGCACTCTCGACTCTGATGCATGCAACGAACAACTCCTCTGCATGACCATCCAGAGTTCTGTATTACTCAACACTCTGGATGGCGCGAGTACAGGGTGAATGCGCCTGGCAGTAGGCGTCCTGGTGCCAGCAGGATAGCCTCCTTAAGCGGACTATGGTTTGACGCATTCCTAGTCCTTGCCTTTGCATATCACTGGGATAAGGTATAGCGTTTCTTGAGCAACCATCACAACCAGTACTCGAATTTGACCGCTGCTGTAGATTGGTGTGACTTTGCCCCGGGTCACTGCGTCGGCCGTGGTGATATCACTATATCTATACTTACGACTGACACGCGTACTGTGGGGTAAGGCTTCCAATTACATGAGCTTAACTTGAGTTCTTACTTTGCTCCCACAGAGTCTGTGGTCGTCTTCCCCATGCTTGGAATACAGCTGGAAACTCACAGAGGTGTGGCAGGGTACTCCCTGCTTGCTTCACGCAAGTTTGTCCCCTGGTCGTGCCTTGAAGACTTCCTGATCACCGAGGCGATTCACGGATGGGACATTCGTTATTATCTCGTCGCCGTCACCCGCACCTCACAGGATGCCCTCAAGCTAGAAGTCGCCTTCGAGGTCAGCACCCTTGTTCCTTCCGACACACAGATCGCTTATCACGCTACTGATTAGAGCATTCTACCTCGATTTCCCATTCTCCTAGAGGTATATCATGGCGTGCAGGGAGCACTGCAAGACAAAGACGAGCATGTCTTAGATACATAGTTAGGTCTAAATCAAGAGCGACAGTGTAGGATAGGACAGGCTATAAATACTGCTGTTGTCCGAGGTTGGGTTGGAAGTCATAACTGACAGTGTCTGTGCGTTCAAGTCGTCACTGATCCTCGCTCTCATACGCACTCAAGAGCTCGTTGTACCCCTCGTCATCACCCTCAACGGCGGCGCTCTCGCGCTTGTGCTTCGTGTCACGTTCCGCCGATACCTTCCGTCTACTCTCAGAGGAAATTTTGCGCGTGCGGCCCTCTGCGGAGATCTTCCTCGTCCGACCCGGGGTGCCGTCGCCCTCTCCGGATGTCTTTCGAGCACGCCGACGGGGCGACGAGGGCACGCCTATCTGCTCGTCGAAGCTTCCCGCGCGGGGTGTTGTCGCACCCTCGTGATCGTGATCCTCGGGAACGTCAAGTGAGGGCAAAGGAGGTATGGGCTCCGTCGAATGATGCGAGGTGCGCAGTGACTGCAGCCGTGGCGGGAAACGCTTTCTGCGCAGGTTTGGGTTCTTCGCGTTGGGCTCCGTCGCAGACGAATCGGAGTTCTCCGCATCTCGAGACATTCTTGAGATCGTCGCAGACCTACGGCTCAACTTGTTCTCGGTCGGTGACGCGAACGTGGCATCCCCGCTCTCGCTGAGCACAACGGATCCACGTTGACGCTCCGGCTGTTGTACCCGCACGTCCGTGACGTTCGTAGTCACCGCATCTGGCGTCCCGGGTGGTGGGGGCGAAGGGATAGTCGTTGGAGAATCTGGTGCATCTGCGCGGGCCCATCCGCCCTGAGCCTGGTCTTCTGGTGCGGACGACTCGGTGGGAAGATGTTTGTGAGTCTTGGGCGGCGTCGGGGGACTAGCCGAGTGCCTCGAAGACATGCGTCTTGAGGCTCTGGCCATCGGAGAGGGCGACTTGTGGCGGTTGATTGGGACTATCCTGCTCGTGCTGCCATCGGAGTCGAGGTCAGACCTGTTCTCAGCTCTCTTGCTACGGAATGGCTCCGATGGCGAGAGAGACGAAACCGATGACAGGGATGCCCGATGGTCGGTAGAGGGGCGCTTCGCACGCACGGCATCAGCCCATCGGGAGTCTGCTGAAGGCGAGACAGGAGAGCGGGCAGGGCTTCCTGTCAGCAGCGAATACGAATTCAGCAACAGAGGTCGCGGTCCGGAGGGGCTGTGAGACGGTATGTTCTCCGGGAGCTTGTAGCCTGTAAGTGAGGCTCGGAGGTTGTAGCCACCGTTCGAGCCCGAGTCCGACACAGGCGAGGCCTCGCCACTCCGGCTAATCGGGGATGCTACGAACATACTGTCTCGAACAGGACGGAAGAAGGCCGGTCGCGGAGGAGGCGAATACGCGTCGGAGCGATCTATGATAGGCATCGACCCCCGCTTGTCGTCCGAAGGCCTGAGTGATGTCTGGATGGCGGTAAGCGAGATGCTTCGACTGTGATCTTGACTAGAGGAGAGGGTAGGCGCGGACCGAGAGGCAGGCGGAGGCGTCAAGTTGCTCGGTGGCGCCTTATCACCGCCCTTGCTCCAGGCATCAAGGGCTTTAACCCTCCAGTTCGTAGTCACTTTGGCCAGGTTTGCGGCGGTATCCGACTCGTTGATCTTCTCCGCGTAATCCCAGAACATGGACTTAGCACGCGCAGCGGCATTCGCCACAGCCTCCTTGGGAGGCATCGTAGGTGTGGACTGCGAGGTCGGAAGAGGCGATGAGAGGGGTGAGGGGACCGGCGTTGTGCCAGGACTCGGGCTGGGAGAAGGAGAGGGTGGGCCCCCGACACTCTGGTTCGTGATTCCTCGCCATACCGTGTTGGCTAAACGGGAGGTCAGTGTGGAAGAGGCCGCCTGCTGGGACAATGGAGATGGAGGAGGCTTCTCCGACTCATACTCGTCAGAGGTTTCCTCCTCACTCGAGTACTCCTCTTCTGGGTGGGGCTCTAGTCTAGACGAGAAACCTTTCCAGACTGTGTCCCGGAGACGCGCCCCCAGACCCGCCACATTGCTATTGGCTCCCTGCACACTTCCCGACGCTTGACGTTGCGATGCGAGATCGTAGGCGGTTTGTAGCACCTTCTCGATACCGCCGACAGCCTCAAGAGGATACTTCTGGAGGTACGCCATACCCTCGATGAAAGCTTCCTCGAGCTCACGTTCACCGAACGCCGTCGATGGGATGGCAGCAACTTCGTCCGCCCACAGGTTCTGCGACTTGCGATGTGCGCGTCCGAGCCTATGGGAGACCGCGTGAGCGAGCAGAACGGAAGACTAAGACCCCTTGCTGGACGTACTGCAGTAACGTTCCTCGTGCACAGAGCAGCATACTGGTACAGACGTCGACGAGGTAATCCAACTTCGGATAGACGTTCCGCTCCCGCATGGGCTGGGAAAAGAGGGCATCCCAGACCATGAGCACTGCGGGTAGCGGAAGCGTGTGTGTCAACAGAGGGATAAGCCATCGGCTACACAGGCGGTCAGTATTGTTACACTTTGCCGTATTACATTCGCGCACGTACAAGGAGTAGTGCGGAAGCCCTGGGTCCAACCCTTTGATCGCCTGTAGTAGTGATATTAGGGCGCCGTGAATATCGCATAGTGCGTGGGTCTTACCAAATCGTCAGCCAGCTCTTCGTCAGCCCACCGCAGGCGCTCACTCAGCTTCTGCACCCAAACGGTACCGTTCTGCTCGTCCTCTAGTTCGGAGAACTCGCTGACCATCGACTCGAACACCCAGAAGGTGTCGGCCTCTACATGTGCGAACTCCTCCGGATCGACCTCTTCCACGAGAGCAGCATAGATAGGGACCAGAAGCGACCCGATTTGAGGGGACCGGTTCGCCGGATTCAAACATGAGTGGATATACAGGAGACGCAGCAAAGCAGATGAATGTTTGTTATGGGCGTTGGAGGACGAATACGGCCGAGATGGCAGTAACGTGGTCGACATCCCCGAATGCGACGAAGAAGGGGAATCAGGGACAGTCAAGGATACGTCGGGGATCTTCTGCCCCCTAGTCTTCGTCGGGGACGGCTCTTCAAGCCGAACTTCTGGAGTTGCATCAAGCCGAATCTCCGGGGTTGTGTCAAGACGTATCTCCGGTGTGTCATTCGTCGAAGAGCTCTCCTGTCCTGGTTCCCCGGTCTCCTTCGCGCGGATCAGTCGCAGCCGAGCATCCAGATTCCCAGCGCACTTGATCTTGACATCTTCTGGTGCGTCATCGTCCAACGGACATTGTGGACACGGCTCGGGTTCCTCTTCCAGAGTGGACAGGAGACTGGGAGGGACCACCGAGAGTTCGTTGAATACGTCCATAATCGACTGATCACTGGAGGACAATGGCTCTGTCGGCTCTGGGAGTGATGAGAGCGGTTCCAGCAATCTCCGCACAAGGTCCTGGACGGACATTAACGGACAGCCTGCAGATGGGAAGCGGTACGCACATAGTAGTTGTCCCTTTGGGTACGTGACTCCTTGCGCCATAATGCTTTGTCCGCAGGGAGTGTACCGAGAAGTAGTCTATCTTGCTTTCAATACGTTACGTTTGAGCGGACATAGAGATAACCTTACCTCCATATGCGCGGTCGCAACCACGGGGGATGTGACGGCAGTCCTGCAGCCGTTTTAATGACGATAATCCGTGCTCGACGATTCCGCGGAATCCGGACTTACCATGAGAGCATAACGCGCGCAGGTTGGACAAGTCTACCACGGACACGATCTCCGGGTCAACGATGGGAGACAAAGCGTTCACCCTGCGCGGCACGTAGATCAGGATTCATTCGACGGCAGATATGTAAGCGAGATACATACTTCTGTTCTGGAGATAAGTCGGGGAGCCAGTCGATGTTATGGGTGCGTGCGATGCCGTACAAATAATGATCGAGTCTAGCGGCGGTAGGTGGGGGCGCGGCAACGGCTCGGAGGACCTGCTCTGGCATGAGGTGCGAATCGAAGTATGGAGGACCATATTGCTCACCCTGGACGACACGTAACCATCTCGGTTCTCCAGCGAAGACCGCGTGAAATCGGGACCCAAGGCGTGTATGAGGAATTCGCGGATGTGGTGGAGGTCTGCAGACCGGGCAGGAAGTTGCGGAGTTGTACGGGGTTGCACATGGTCACACGTACGGACCTTTCGACTCAATATGCAGACCAGCATATATGATACTGGAGGCAGCTTCTGTGACAATTGGGCTGGGCGTGTCACTGGGGAGACCGTATTGTGAGCGCCTTAGGACCGAGCGGAAGCAGTAGTGTGCACCTTCGTTCCAGTTCATTCCAGTGTCCGAGGATGACACCTACATGCATCTCCAACGTCTGCAACAAATCGCTCTTTACGTCCTCCCGCATCAACTTCTGGGCCTTCGCCCGCGCGAGTGCAATGTTTCCTTGCTGCAAGAGCGTCGCGATGTCTCTTTGTGTGATTTGAGCTTGCGAGTCCATCCGGTCTTGTAGTTGCCCCAACCTCTGAGCCGTCAGCCGCAGTTGGGCCTAACCGAATACATTGAATGGCATGCATTGACCACGGCGGGTGAACAGACAGACCTTGACCCGACCAGGTTCCCATTGAGTAGCCATGCTGGGCGCTTTCGTAGTTGCAGACGTCGGAGGTCTTTCTGTTCACGGAGCAAGGTTTGCTGGAAATCAAGAAGAACGAGAATGCTCAGTCATGAAGGGAGTCGTTCAGAGCTTGCTGGCCGAGAGTCAAGCTCGAGAGGGTTAGGTGGACGGGAAGCTTTCGGCACGTGGCGCGCGTCGAGCATAAATATCAGAAGCGCTCGCCTGTGTTGTCGCGAACGTCGGACTACATAGCCTTCGAATGTCGCGATGTTCTTCTGACAGAGACATCCGTACGTCCATAAAATATCACTACACAACAAGAGGCGGGTAAGAATAAGACATACTGCAGGCCGCAGGTTGAAGTAAGTACTATGTACGCTGGCTGGTCACGATGCAAGGGCCCGCAAGTCGTCGGTACTATACTTATGTATCTGCGGCCAACTTGCCAGCAGCTGAACGCGGCGTTCACAAGCCGTGGGTCGGAAAGGTGATGGTGAAGTGATTGACAGTTGAAACGGTGACGGGTGATGCCAGTAAGTACTGTAATATGACGACGCTCGGCGGGGACAGAGTGACGGTCTGAATGTCCTGGCACTGGGCAGTGGCATGACGCTGCCTCGACCTGCCTCGACTGTATGATGTAGATTGGCACAGTGCTGGCGAGCGCTGAAAGCTCAAGGGTGGCATCGGCCAAAGTTCCGTACAGTGTCACTCGATGTGCCGGCATTGACATCGAAATCACAGCGTGCACGATGACACTGAACAGTGAAAACACTAGGGACAAAACACAGATGTGGCTGAGCATCCGGCGGTTTGGAACGGGCTGAGGCACTCACCACAGTACAGTTGCGAGGGCGCTGATATATATGCCACGAAGACGGGGATGATACAAAGCTATGCGTATTGTCCATAATGCAAAGGAAGACATGATATCGATACAAACTATACCTACAGAATCATTACTGAGTATACATAAGTGGTGAAGGCTTCGAGAGTCTTCCTGAAGACCTCGGTGAAGAGTCGTCGCTTTCGTTAATGGGAGGCAGCGATGGTTGCAGGACAGACGCCACACGAGACGTGGACCTGGAAGACGACTTGGACGTGGCGGGCGATGGCAGCTGCGACGGCGGGCGCATGGGGAAGCTTCCTCGCCGTGCGTCATAGGACGGCGCCCGTGGACGGGTCGGCCTCGGCGGTATTGAGATCGTCAGTTGCTGGGACTGCCTCCTGGGTGGTGGTTGACGATAGGGAAGGTAGGGATCGAACGGGTCTGCCGAACCGCCAATCGGTACTTTTGCGAGCTGCGGAGCATAAGCGCGAGTGGGTAGGTCGACAGGTGGGCGTGGTGGGCGTGGTGGGCGTGGCGGGAATGGGAATGAGGGCTCAGCGTGAGTCGGGAGGGGTGGGGTGGGTGGTTGCCCTCGAGTGAGCATGCGCTTCGCGGTCGCTAAACTCAGTCCCCCCGCCGAGCTTCGATGGTCAGGAGCTGCAGGTAGTTGAATCGGCAGCTCCGACAGGTGCTTCTCGTGCGACTTCGCCACCTCCACTTCATCGACAGGTTCGATATGTCTCGCGTAGTACACGGCCGCGAGGAAGCCGCTGTAGAACACGACTGTGTTTTCGAAGGAGAATGTGAGTTGGTTGTGGCGGCGACTGATATGACGGAGGAAGGCGTACGCAATGCGGGTACAAGCCAATTCCCTATCATGATGGCCAGGTTCACGTCTTGACACAATTTATGTTTCGACGCTGGGAGGAACTCAGTGTCAGGATCAGGGCAGCTTTGAGATTCGGCGTACGTGTTGCAGGGCAAGAGAATGCGGGTCCCCACGCGACAAAGAATGCAGCGGGCCCTATGATGGTTTATGATCAACATGGGGTGAGGCGGTACTCAGACGACATACCTATATGCAACACAAGGAGTAACGCCATCCTTGCAGCATCGACATAGTGTTTGAACTCCAATAGCAACCTGACAGGAATGAGCATGCGCGCAGAGGAATGTCGGAATCAGACTCACAATATTGGCATCATCAATACCGTGATGAAGTTCGCCACGATGAGGACCCAGACCAAGCCCTCTGGACACAGTACAGCAAGCTTCATGAGTACGGAATGAATGGCCTGACCAAATGGCAGCACTCACTTTGATACGGGTCTGAGCTGTCCTCCAGCATGAACTTCTCTACGCACAAGAACGAGAGCCATGCCAGGCTGAGAAGCAGAGTCAATGCTGCACAACCACAGTCAGTACGTCCGCGCCCACAGTACAGAATCTCGGTTCACTCACAGAATATGCTCGCTCTCGTTCTCTTGAACCCTGGTGAGTCTGTATGTTTAAAACCGTTCTCCATCCCGTCATTAGTCTAGGCACTGGGCGCAGTCGCAGAGGGAAGAAACGAGAGAAAGCGTCAAGTGTAGACAGTGTACTGTACGCTGCCAGCAGTATAATAAGGGAGGAAACCACGCGGTGGCCGTCAAGACCTCCAACCAGCCTCAGGGAGAGCCAGACGCAGCAGGCGGACGGGAAAGAGAATACGGTCTCGAGGAGAGAACGAGAAACGCGCACCGCGGAGCGACAGCCTTATTATCATCACAACCTTTCCACGACAACAAGCACGCGTCGGTCTATTCTTCGTGCATAAAGCGAGGCAACAGCAGGCCGAAGCGTGGACTGCCAGAGAACAAAGGGACCGCCTTGGCGTCTAATCAAACGCGCTCCAATTGTGCTCACGTGCCTGCGTGCCTCGCGTAAGCCACTCCACGTGGGCCCCCAACCTTAACCTTGTCCTCGGTCACGCCGTGACGCTCCAGCTCCAGGCCCTGGAGATTAGCCAGATGGGGTGGTTCGTACGCTGAAGGGGGTTAAGTGGGGCGTGGGCGACGGCGACGTTGCAAGCACTCTGCAGGGAAACTTAGCGGATGCTTGTCCTTCAGGGTGCCATGGGGTGAGCATTGAACACCAGGAAGGTCACATACGAGATGCATAAGAGCGTGACAAAGCACAAGGCAAGCTGGTCATTGCAATTGGCTGGCCATTCGTTTGCCTCGGCGGCCTCTGTAGGCGGAGTACTGGACGTCGCCTGTCAAATTGAGATGGGGGACAGATGGACTACATCCACCGACGGTAGGGGTATAGACTGGATATTGCAGCGTATACGTACTGATCACAAATTATTTTCAATACGAGCTATCTATGCTACGGTAAAATCAGTCTGTTGTGTACTTAATGATACAGTATGAATGGTGCTCGAGCAGAAACGTCATTGCAAAAACGAGACGAGAGCGTGAGGGAATACGAGGACGGCGATAGGGCTGCAGCGGCAGAACGGGCAGTCGTACATCATAAGTTAACTATATAAGGGCCCGGTGGTCTGCTGACCGGTCGTACGGGGTCATTATGCGGGACCATATCCCGCAACGCGTCCCCGGTGCGACGCGGAAGCCCGGTCGAAGACGCGATGACGTTGTGCGAACGTGAACACATGCAGTCAGCGCAGGACAGGCCTGCGGTCTGGGCCAGTCGTCGCAACAAGCTCCCGGTGTTCGACAGCGTCTCATGCACCTCATCGCACACGGTGTGGCGGCCGACCGTTGTTCCGCGGAGGAAGGTATGCCCATGCGGCAGTGGAGTTGCCTGGGACTTCTGGTAAAGGGTCGCGCATGCTACCGATGCAGCGTGGCCTAGCTGGGACTTGGCGGCGGCGGGCGAGAGAACGTCGCCGCACTCTTGCTCACACGAGGCGGGACCGCCGTCGACGACTGCGAGCGAATGGGCACCGACCCAGTAGCAGAAGCGCCGCTCACAACTGCCGCGGCGAACGCCTGCACCTCGTGAGAAGGATCCTGTGCGAGGTCTCGTGCAAGGCTAACCGTCTTCGCCGCAATATCGCCATCAATGCGGCCAAACTTGTCTGCAAAATACAGGATTGGTTAATCAGCGAATGACGACATGGCTCGATGACAAAGAGCGTTTCGAGCGGACGCCGTGATGTACTCACCGGAAATCAAACCTAGCAGCCTCGCCATGCGTATGCGGACGTCAACAATTGGATCCCGGACGAGTCCTGCGAGCGCGTCCCAGAAGGTCCCGTTTCCGACTGCCACATCCCCTTGATCGGAGACAAGCATCTCCTGAATGCACATGACGTACGTCGTCCTTCTCCGGAATGCAGGCGAGGCAGCAAAGGCACGGATATCGGCGCGCAGCGCTTCCAGCAGGCTCGGTGATGCCTTCCAGGCCTTCACGAAGGTCGGCAGCTGTAGAGAACGATGTCAGTTCGGTAGCAAGAAGGAAGCCTAGAATATTAGCCACTCACAGCGGCAACGGCAGCCTCTCTAACAGCGGCCACACGATCATCGAGGGCTCTTGTCAGCATCCCCTTCAGCACCTCGCCGTCGATGCCATCAACCTCAACAAGACCACCTAGCGCCTTCACCGCAGCCTCCCTTTCGCGCCACGACGTGAGCTTGCCCGATGAGAACGCCTCATCCAAGCCCTTGACCACCTCCACGCGCTCGGGAGGGCTGATCCCTCGAACGAACAATTGCACGGCGTCCAAGATCTTCATCCGCACTTCGCTTTCCTCCGCATGCAAGCTTGACCAGAATACGCCCATGAGATCAGCGCGCGCGTGTTCCTCGCCGATAATTTTCGCCATTTCACCTAGTGACGCGGCGAGCGTCCGGCGGACCTTGAACGACGGATCTTGAGCTAGCGTAAGGTATAATGAACGCAACTCGGGCCAGCGTTGCCTGCCAAGCGTTAGCGCGACAGCAGGATAATTGAACGCGCAGACGAGCGGTCGCTGCGGATCCTCGTAGATGTCAGGGCCGCCACCGGCGTCGGTGCCGTAGTCGCTAAAGGCAGAGCTTGTCGGCGCAACGGACGGAGCTGGGTGTGGTGGTTGCGGTCGGGCGGCTGGCGGGGAGGGCGAGCGCTCACGATGCATGCCTCCACCAGGATCCTCAGTCTCTCGTATACCGAGGAAGAGCTTCAGCAGCTGTTCGGGAGGACCTTCTTCGTCATCCTTGAACGTGTACATCACTTCTCCCAGGGCCTCGAGGACCGCCGATCGGACGGCGGATTCCTCGTCTTGTGAAAGGGGAAGAATGACGTCGAGGGCAAGTTGCCGGCGGTGCTCCGGAGCTAATCTTGCGAGGATGGCGGGAAGCGCGAATAGAACCGAGTGACGCACATGCCACGTCGAGTCCTGGCACAAGGACTCGAATAATGGAAGCTGGATTTCCGCCGTTGGATGAGCTACTACCCAGCGCGGCCTGGAAGAATGAACACTCACCAAGGAAGACGTCACCACTTCCTCAGGGACGACCTTCGCGAGGGCACCGACGGCGAAGCTGGCTTCTCTTCGTACCCAATAGACTGGGTCTCGACCGACACGTTCCAGCTCGGTAACGAACGCTCTCTTCGTGTCATCACCGATGTTCCCTGCGAAATATTTAGTCGTTCAGTGGATCACAACCTCGTATCTCGCGAAAGACTTGCCGCTCGCGGTAACCGCAGCCATCAGGCTCATACTTGAGAGTCGCCCGACAGCTGCTTCTTCGCTCACGTCACTGACTTCGTCTTGCTGGTCCGTCAACGCCTGCAGCTCCCGCTGCGCGGATCCCGGGCTGAGCCACCCTGCAGTTTGTCCTGGGGGCGTCTCATGCGCAGGACTAGCGGCTTGTACCTGGAGTATTGGCAATCCAGTGATTGGCGAGGTCGCTTCAACCGGAGGGGGTACAGGCTGGGCGATCGGAGGTGGTGGTACTTCGAAAGGAGGCGTTGTTGGGAGCGGGGCCTGCCGAGGGAACGCGCCAGCTGATGTCCAGGTCTGGCTGGGCGGTAGCTTGACCTCGAACCTTGCTTCGTCCACGTCAGTCGACACTTGTGCGTCACGTAGCCGGGACAGGTTGTTGGTCAAAGTAAGCCCCAAGCGGTCCGATCCGTCCGAGTCGATGCCGTCCGTGTATTCCCCGGAGGAGGACGAGGTGGATGACGTCAACGACGGCGTTGACACATCTGGAGAACCCGAGAGCGAAGATGCCGACGAGATTGACGGGGAAGGTGAAGGTATTGGCGAGACCGTACTCGAGTCCGACGTGAGTGATTCTGCCGTGAGACCAGGCGCAGGAAGCACAGGCATGATCGACGTTGGATCAGCAGCCAGTCCAAGCGTGGTGGCCGGAGGGAAGTACGAATCAGCCTCCTGGTTGAACGCATTGGCTAGTGGGGTCGGGACGGCTGTAGATGGGCCAGAATCATCCTCTATCTCGTCGACACCCTCACCGGTCTGATCCGCTCTACCGTCGTCCATGTCGAGGCGACACATACCGATGACGACCTGGTAGATGAGCTCTCGCTCGAAAAGCCGTCGTTCGTCGCGCTGCAGAAAGCCCATATCCAGACCGTCTTCCAGCTCCTGATATTCGACCTGAGAGGCTTGAGACGGCGTGGGGCTGCTGGTGCGCGGTTGATCTGGTGTCGACGGTTCCTCCACAGTGTCCGACGCGCTGTCCTCCTTCTGGTCCGCATGTCGCAATCGCCTGAGCAATTCAACAACTGCGTAGCGGGCAGACCCACCTACGATACCATTCGGGCTGAGCAGCAGCGTGCCCAGAATGGGTGTAAAAGCCTGGACAGAGACCTGAGCAGGCGCTCCTTCTTCTCCGGTGCTGGAACTGTGTCTGAGGAAACCAAAGTCATTTTGGTCCTCGGACGATCCTTCGTAGCTCGGTGTGGGGGGACAGGAGAAGGGGTGTTGTCGCTCGGTGGTGGGTGAAGTTATGGGGGAGAGTGGTGTCGGAGCCGGCGGTGACGGGGGCAGCGGGACGTCATCTTCAACGAGCCTGCAGTGCGTGATGAACCACCAGATGATGGGAACCAATTCGGCCGCTAGTGCCTCCTTCACGGCTTCGTCTGTGTGATTGATAGCGGGTCGTGCATGCGTGTGGCCAGAAAGGTTCCGGTGCGCACAATGCGCGGGCACGTAGCAAGATGTGACGTGATTGGTCAAAGCGAAGATCAGAAGGGCAAAACAACGGCGATCGGGCGTCAGAGTCGCGTTTTAGGGCGGAAAAGAGGGGCGCGTGTGAGCATTCACGGCAAGTATGATAGCAATGTGTAGAGGAACGTACCTTCGTCCATCGCGAGACCGTTGAGCAGCGGGAGGACATACTCCACCGCTTCACTTGGTGTGATCTGCTCGATGACTTCGTTGGACACCTCAGCGGCAGGAATATCGGCTCCCAGTAGGTACCTCGGCAGCGCATGGGCAATGAACACCCTGTGGAAACTAGCTTGGCTGCGCGAGAAGAGATAAATCTTCTCGAGCGCATTACATCCTTCCGTGTCAAACTCCGAAAAGTCGACATTGACAGCGTCCGAAGATGCGAGCTCTGCATGGTCTACAGACTGCAGGACGGGCCCAGACGGTCCCGGGTCAAAGGGGGGCGAAACAGAGTTCGCGACTGGATCCTGGGTGGGTTGCAAGAGGAGCGGTGGAGACGGCGTTGACGTCGACGCGGTCGGGTTAGGAGGCGGGATAGAGATACGCAGACCGGCTTGGCCGATACCGGCGCTAGAGAACGTGTTGAGTGGGAGGTGCTCACCGGCGTTCCCATCCTGTGTGGACGCGACCTCGAGATACCTCAGCGCGGGAGGGGTCTGTGGGGGAGGTTTCGGGATTTCCGGGGAACGCGAACCGGTAGGACGCGGGGCATACGGCTCGAAGGGGCTGGTGGGGCGACGCGGCGGGGCGAGGGACTCTAGAGGATTTGAACGCTGTTCTACGGGAGAGGATCTAACCTGTAGGGGGGAGAGATTTGCTCGAGTGATGGGTGCGAAGGGGCCAAGGACGGGTTGGGGCGAGAGGATGCCAATCCCGAGGCCGTGAGGAGAGTATGGGCGCGTGTCAAGCGGGGGTGACGCGATGACGGAATGTTTGGGGCTTGACGGCGGGGACGGATCCGGGAATTCGTCTTCTAGGTGATCGAGTGGTGAGGGGGGCTCGTGCTCGGAAGAGGGAGAGGGCGGGCGAGAGTTGCTGGGGGCGGTAGAGGTAGAGGAGGAGGAGGATAATTGGGAGGACATGAACAGAGGCGGGAATAAGAACGAGAGCAGGATTCCCATGTAATTAGCTCGTGGGGCGTGTCTGGCGGGGGGTGGACCGGGGCTGAAGGAGCGGCAGACGGGACACGCACGGCGACGGAGGCAAGATGGGGGAGGAGAAGAGAGACGGAGGCCTGGGAACGGCCGGACGGGGCAATAAAGAGACGGCCGAGCACGAGGAGGTGGGCGGCACTGGGCTGGGGACGGTCGGGCAGCTATGACGCAAGCGGGCTGGGGACAGCAGGCAGGCAGAGAGGACGCAGGAGCGGAGGGCGCGGGAGGGGTGGGCGCAGCATACAGAGCGGTGCGGAGACGAGTCAAAGCGTGCAGTCTGCGGCTCTGGGGAGCGGGTGCGGGACAGGCAGGGGGCCCGGGAGGGACATGTGCGGGGGCGGGGCGGCGTGTGCGGGCAGCGTGTGGGACACCTGGCTTGCAGGCTGGCCGGGGGCAGGGCGGGG
>ML211024.1:0-105214 GCA_004369055.1 Polyporus arcularius HHB13444 | reverse complement strand
GCTAGACCGAGCTCTTTGCAGGAGTTCCTTGCGTGCCCGTCTCTCGGTAACGATGACACTGGACAGCAGTGCCCACCTCAAGTGAATGAAATGGGAGGCGGGATGCAATTGCACCGTGAGTTCTGAGGCCTGGATTCTCTATTGTGAGAACTTACGTATTGGGGATGTTTTATGATGGTACATAATCTGCAAAGGCATTGTGCTATCATACATCGACCACGCCGATGTTGTGCTATCATACATCCACCGCGCCGACGCTGCACGATCACACAGCGCCAGCGCGGACGATGTGCTGTCATACCTTGCCGCGGCCGACGAGTGCCCTTCGTGCGCCCTCGTTCTTGGTAAGTGACTCTAGTGTGCCCTCGGACATCCCCCGGTTTGGTGATGGGTGGCCGACCAGGCGACTCGCCTTGACTCTCTTCACTCAACTCCGACAACACCCTGTTCAAGCTTGCTACACAATTTGATCAGTGTGTCGCAGGATACCGCCGCAGAAAGTTTGAAATGCGAGGAATCGGAGCTTGTGCTTACAAGAAGTAGGATGAGCTGTCACATGTAGCGTGTTTTTCCTTCGCCCTTCACGGCCGGCGAAAATACTGACCGCCCATGTTCCAGCGATCCGAGTCGCGCGCCCAGGGTCTCTCCCTTGATTCTATTGGCAGACGCCCTTTTCGGCGGCGTGGCATGTTCGCGCTCACACCGCTTCCCAGAACAAATCCGACGCAGGGAACTTGCGATGGAAGCTCAAGATGATTGGGATAGGCTTCCTGCGCCAGTTGGTGTGGATGCGCGTTGTCCGCCACATTCCGTTCTCGCCGCTCGACGCCTAGAGGGATCTTCTACAAGTACTGTCGGCGAGCCGCATCTCTCCATATCTTCCTGTCTACCACTCGCCACAGTCGTGCCGTGATGCACTATCTGCTGCCACTCCTGCTGGGTGTCGTAAGTGGTACGATAATCTGGGCTCACATAGTAACTGATGACGTGTATAGTTAACTCACGCGCTCTTCCACTACGGGTATCCGGGGTGGATACGTAGTCCCGTTGAGACAGCGTCGATCGCGTTTGTGGTGGCAGTATTATTTTTAGCCAGGCAGGTTACATGGGATGGACACGCACTACTCTACATACTAGCGTATCCGACGTCTACAGCCACATCCGTGGTAGCATATCGCATTTCCCCGTTCCATCCGCTAGCAGGTTACCCTGGACCTGTTCTCGCCCGTGTCAGCAAGTTCTGGGCTGTCTGGAACACGTGGCGAGGAAGGCAACATCATGTCATCACAGAGCTGCATCGACGATACGGCACTTTCGTGCGCATTGGTGAGAGCTCATGTGTGCGGTGTAACGTATCATGAATACTGATCCGCCGCTGCAGGTCCGAATGATCTCTCAGTCGTTGATGTCAAAGCGGTAACGCAGGTTCTGGGAGCGAACGGATTAGCTAAGGGCGAATGTGCGTACAGTGGCTCCTCGTGGTAGCGTGGTATAGTCTGAATGGGTCTTTGCAATCATCAGGGTACTCCGCAAGAAAGGACCCGAAGGCGCCCAACAATCTCTTCATTCTCACCGGCGAGGAACACGCCAACCGGCGTCGACTCTGGAACCGCGGCATGAGTAACGAGAGTCTCAAAGACTACGAACCTGCAATTGCAAAGAGGTCGGATGAGCTTGTTCGATTCCTCAAGACCTCCGCGAGTTCCGGGAGCGTCGACTTGAACAACGCCGTTGGCTACTTCACGTTCGACTTCATGGGTGACATGGCGTACGCTTCCTCGGTTCATTTATGATTGAAATCACCTGCTTACTTTCACCTCCGCAGCTTCGGAGAATCTTTTCATCTGCTCACCAGCGGAGACACGACAGGCTTGTGGGACACTCTCGAACGCTTCCCCATGTCGGTCATCCCCATTGGTTGCTCTTTGCTTATACTGATGGCCCCAAAGTACTATAGCGCTTCTTACCCACATTCCGTGGGCTCACGCTGTCGCTCGGAAGCTTCCCCTGATCCCAGGCAATCTGCGACGCCTTCGCAACTTCGCCTTCAGTGCCGCCATGGGCCGCGTGAAGGTGGGCGCAAGTAAAAAGGACCTCTGGTATCATCTCGTGAGTAGCTACGTTGACGGTTCCACCGATGTCGAGCACTCATGCTGACTCTCATCCTCAGTCAGACGAAGCCGGAATGGAGAGCAAGCAGCCGCCGGTGTCTGATGTCGCCGCCGACGCAGTACTCGCAATCATCGCAGGGTCCGATACGACAGCGTCCGCACTCTCCGCATTGTTTTACTTCATCCTCCACGACCAGTCATGCTACAGACGACTTCAGAAGGAAATAGACGCCGTATACCCACCAGGTACGGACGCAACCGAGTCGAGTGCGCATGATCAGCTGGTGTTCTTGGATGCTTGCCTGTGAGTGCCCTTCATATTGGCCCCTCCGAGTCTGGCTGAATGTGGATAGGAACGAAACGCTGCGGCTTCTGCCTCCCGGTCCGACGAACGGCCCCCGTCAGGTACCTTACGGTTCTGCAGGTACCATCGTAGCAGGAAGGTGAGGTCGGCGACCATATCGCGAAACTTGATGCTCGCAGTCGGACTGCGCTGACAAAGAGCCATGGTACAGATACGTACCTCCTGGAACACAGATCTACATCCCGCCCTGTGTTCTGCATCGCGACCCTCGCTACTTCTCCCCGGCCCCCGAAGCATTCATCCCCACCCGGTGGATCCTATCTGAAGCCGGTCTCTCCAACGTCCTCGACAGGACTGCCTTCATCCCCTTCTCGTATGGACCCGCCAACTGTGCTGGCCGGAACCTCGCGCGGCTCGAGCTCAAGATGGTCATCATCGCTCTCATGCGTAAGCTGAACTTGACTTTCGCTGAAGGTTTCGCGGCGCAGGAGTGGCCAGACACGATCGAGGACTATCTTGTCACTTTCCGGGGTCCGCTCCTCGTCGACGTCAGCGAGAGAGCGGTCACTGGCTGAGAACTCGCAACGTTCTCGAAAACTAGCTAGAGGAGTGAAGTCGGTACGGGGAGATAGAAGAGGAAAGCATCCGCGGGTGGCTTCACGATGAATTGTAACGTCTTACTTTGTTTCATCTGGCTGATATTCCATAGTATCTTTTTGACCCTTTCCTCTCACAAAGTTGCCGCGGCGCATTGCACCTTCTCACGGTAGGTGGCCAGCGCGGCTGGAGCGCTACGATGCTATGTAGAGTGGTCTTACGACCGTCATATAACCCATCCAACTTCGACATCGGAAGATCGAAGTGTCCCGCATCTTCTCACTTGGTCCTCCTTGACTACATGTCGAACTCAGTGAAGCTCGAAGTCGCGAAACTAGACACCCAGGATTGCTACGGACAAGACGGCAACAAGGTAAGTTGCGATGTTCCGACTTGACTCCGTGTCACATCTGAGCTCCATCTGTTATACACAGAATGGTTGGCCATGGGATGGGGGAAACAAGCACGCAAAGATATCAGATCTTGAACCCCAATGTCTGTCGACATCTGAAGTATCTGCACATCCGCATCCAGGGGGCTAACTTCGCAGTCCAAACCCCCACAACCATCGTCTTGTGACAGGCCACCATCTGCTGATATGTTTCCCGCGAACGAGCCAGGGCGAGTCCTCGAGCTTTGTAAGCACAGGTTGTCCTTGCCCGCCCGGGAGCAGGAGGTGACAACGCCTGTGGGCGAAGCATGGCGACGGAGAACTCGCTCGGTGACACGGAGATCGGTGCAATCTGAAGTTGATGATATCGTATCCCTTTGTTGTACCCGTGAGACTGACACTATTGCTCGCTGTCTCTATATTACACTAGGTTGCTGCCGCAGCTCTACTGAACCTATCTGATCCCGCCGCCAACTATGTCCGCTATTGACAGATCTCCGCCACTGTCATCATTATGCATCCCGTCGGAGGAGAATCTGGCCAGCATGGGCGAGACATTCGGGGCTCTACTTCTCGGGACGTTCTCCGGAACTATGTGGGTGTTCTACTTCCGTTTTTTGATTGCTGTTATCGAGTTAACGAAACCATACTCCTAGCCTGTATGGACTCGGTTTGCACCAACTGTACCGATACTTCCAACTGTATCCAAAAGACCTCATATTTGTTCGCAGCGTGGTGAGCACCATACTTTACGTCCTTCGCTATGGTGCTTACGCGGGACTCAATTGCAGGTAATATTGACGATGTGCGCATCTGAACCGCCGTTGATCGTCGCCTACCTCTGACGCCGAGCGCAGGATATTCGAGACGCTGCACACCTTCCTGACGCTCCACGTCTGGTGAGTTTATCGTGCTCGTCGCTTCAGGCCACATGTACCTAAGCCCTTATTACTAGCTATTTCTATCTTGTCGACAACTACCTCTGTCCAGGACGTCTACAGCAAACTGTCTGGTGAGTCATACTGCTGGTTTCTGTATGGGCAATGGGCTAAGAAGACCCCTTGAGGTCCATAAACGTAAGTCATGTCATTTGAGCTCCTAACGGAGATTTGGATTCTCACGTTGCTTATGACAGCTTCTCGCAATAACTACAGTAAGCCGCGGGCATCGGGCTCATGTTGATGTTACTCATCTGGAGCGTTTTGTTGCAGGGGATGACTATGTCCGCCTCTCAAATGTGAGGCAATACTTATCATTACTGTTCTCGGGTACATCCTTACGGGTTTCGCCCTCTAGGTTCTTTGCGAGGCGATTATATAAGGGTGCGGGCTCACGGTTGTCTCATGCACGCTGCGAATATCCGACTGACACATTCCTCAGTTGGACCCGGATATCGCAAGGTCGTCTTCCTGGCTGTAAGTGTGATCACCGGCATTCTTCAGACCTGCCGTTCCTGACATGGTCAACAGATGGCCTTCCTAGTTGGAGAGTTCGGTGAGTTCTGACAGGCTGATTACAAGCGAATAGATGCTAACCTCTTGGACTTCATGTGATACTTCGTAGCATTCGCAGTCAGTGAGCATTTTCGACACCATTCCTCACAGCTCTGCGTGTTTACCAGATCGTGACATAAGCCTCAACGGTAGAGTTGTTAGTGCTTCGATTGGCTGATGGACGCGGGCTGACTTCTCCGACTCAGATACTTGGAAACCTCCTTCTACACCTTCGGGAAGATGACGGTGTGTGGACGATCTCGCA
The DNA here is from genome assembly GCA_004369055.1 of Polyporus arcularius HHB13444. Classification (NCBI taxonomy): domain Eukaryota; kingdom Fungi; phylum Basidiomycota; class Agaricomycetes; order Polyporales; family Polyporaceae; genus Polyporus; species Polyporus arcularius. Next base: position 100,053 of record ML211024.1, on the reverse strand, counting down.
TGTGTATCGCTGAGCGCTGATCCTCTGTCTAACAGTGGGTCGTGTCTGGTGGCTACGGGATGGCCACGGTTGCAGATACTCTCCTGACAATCTCCCTCATCGTCATATTACAGAGGAGTCGAACCGGCATGAAACTGTGAGTCACATGCATGCAACGCCGAAGCTTCACCTTTTTAATATCGCGGGCTGGTGATGCTTTGTGAAGTACCGATGATCGTATAGATGTCTTGATAATATATACGATCAATACTGGTGCGTCTTCCCGCCGCTGTACGATTCATACACGCATTGCTGACAGCAGCGCTCAGGGCTCGCAACGGGGTACGACGCAGCCGTTTATCAGGCTAGACCCGGCACTTACAAGTACGATTGATGCCAGCGTCTTCAACGTTATCTCCTTGATATTAGTGAGCCTTCCCTAGTACGTTGCGCAGGGGACCTCTCGATTGACTCCATTCAACAGGCTGTCGCGATGTCCGAGCAATTCTTGTACGTCTGCTTCTCAATCGTCACCACAAGATGTGAGTCTCTCCGAATCACGTCTATACCGCGCAGCAGAGATTCCTGACGACATGATGTTGAGTGTACGGGAATACCCTGCTTGCAGCGTTAGTGGAAGAACACCCGATATCCTTTCTCTCAAGGCGAGCTAACGTCGCACTCTCCAGTGTCAATTCCAGGGTGTATAGCGTTCCCGGAGGCCTAGAGGCCTTCGAACTCCAGACTATGCCGCGATCACAGGGGATTCTCACCCCTGCGATTCGTTCGACGACTGCACCCATGGTGGCGCTCAGCAGGTCCGTGTATGTGTGCTCTCGTTGAAAAGTATCCGCCTCACTTAGAGACAGGCCGGCGGGACCTACGCTTCAATACTCGACGTCAAGTCGGCAGGTGAAGCGGGAGGAGACAGCTTGCCTGACCCCGGAAGGGAGGTAGCCAGCTATAGCGATAATGAATTGGACACCAAGAGGAGCTCCCCGGTCGTCGGTCACCCGTTTGCCGTTTAGCTTCCTACTTCTCACGCAAGTCCGGGCGTCGAGGATTCGAAGAGTATCACTATTGGAGAGTAGGCTATGCTTAGTCTGACGGTGGTGACAAGCTACGCCAGATAGAGGAGATAGAGCTGTATGTGGCCAAGCAAGCGAACCCGTCACTCCGCATTTTTCGGGTCTACAATAAAGATGATGACGACTGTCAGGATGTGAGAGAGCGGAATTGCTCACCTAATGCTGCTCGAGCTCTTCGGTCGTGGGGGGAGAATCGGGTACATCATGTTCATGTACTAGTACCTCTTTCAGCACATCTGTACGGCGTGAATCGGAAGCCGAAGACAAACGTATCGACCCTATACATTCACGTCGCCGGTCATTTAAGACGCACCATACAGAACCATACTCACCACTTCGGGGTATCGAGCTTTACTCTGTAGTGTGTGAACTGCTCGAACGCCTGCTTGCCAGCATAGTAGCCGTATATAGGATGGGGTTGTTGCGCTAAGCTATGCAGAGTACTGCCGTAGTAAGAAGAAGTCTTGCATCCCCTAGTTCCAATGCCGCCGACAGGGTATCCCGGGACGGGGGGACTGAAGACGCTGTCGGAATGCATATCTTGCGTACACCAAGGCAGCCGAATATGTATCACGAAACATCCGAGTGAAATCAAGCTGCCTTGCTTGCAAGCGAATGTAAAGCTAACGTCACGCATGAAAGCAGCATACACCCAAGCATACATATATAAAAAGGCCTTCGTATCGCTCCCCAGTCGCACGGCAAACGACTACACATGCATATATATACACCCCATCCTTCCGCTGCACTCCCTCAAACATCACCTCCAGCCTTGCGAGAGGCTCCGCTCTGGTGGCTCTCTCGATCGTCCTCGAAGCGGTAGTCGACTCTCTCCTCCGACAGGTACATGATGCCCGATCCGGGGGTCTTCACGTCCACCGCCGACCCGTTGATGTGCGTGTTGATGGTCGTGGCCGTCTGTGCGTTCTGCAGAGACTCCGTAAGTTCCGAGTGCACGAGAAAAGGGACGACTCTGAATACGATAGTATTGGAGGTGAAGTCCAACTTACATGGCCGCGGAGGTCGTGAAGCTCCATGCTGCTTCCGTTGGCCCCCTTGGCGCCGGGGTTTGAGTCGTTGAGGATAGCGGTGGGGATAGACGTGAAGCCGAACGGCCAGGCGCTGTCCTCTACGCTCGTCGTCCCTGTGCTGGGTCGTGCCTCGGTTAGAGTCTTGCGACTGTTCAGGCTGGCAGAAAGCACAGCCGGCGGAAGTCAGACAAAGCGACAGAGCAGAGGGAGAGAACATACGCGACGAATAGCATGTTGGAATACACTGCGCGCCGCGAGAAGACATCGTGAGTTCCAGCGTCATGATGTGGAGTGACTGCACCTACGCTTCGTCGCCGCCATGTCGATCCCGGCGTATATCTCGTTCTTTGGGAAGATGACGGACTGAACAACAGTGGGATGTCAGTAGTATATTGATGCGACTGAATTGATCACGCACGAAGAGGAACGATAGGAAAATCAAGATGCTACGTGAGAGGTATGATAGCGTCAATGTATGATGGCACCCGACTGTCGAGTTCTATCGTACCTGTTCAGAAGACCTAGCAGTGACATGGTTAGCTCTCCGTCTACGTCATCAATGAGGTGAGAAGGGGGCGTACCTGTGCCCACAGCATATAGGATGAGCGTGTTGATGAGCGTGTCGGTCCTGCACCAAGACGAATGTGAGTTGAATTGAGGTATGATCGCCAGAACTCCACAGCACCTACTTCCTGAAACCCGTGCGGCTGCGATGGAGCGCGTCAATAAACAGCGAGCACAAGAAGATGTCCGCGAACGCGGTCATCCCGCATGATGTCGAGATGAGCCACTACTCCGCGCGAGGGTTTGGTACGTCATGGTTAGAAGTGTATGCGTGTGTTGGCTGTTCGTGAGGCATGCGACTTACAATGGCCTTGGAAAAGTCTTCGATCGTGACGAGCATGTACCTGTTGACAGGGAATTTGAGCGAAATCGTCAAACAGGCCAGGCTTGCGAGAGAAACGTACGCTTTCGCGGAGGCAGCTGGTGATAGTAGAGTTCATGAACGATTTTCACCGGACGGGTTGAGATGTCACGGAGAGTCTTACCAGCAGAGAAACCTGACTCTTCGCTCAGCCACAATGGTCCGCAGCAGAACGGGAGGTTTACTCACCAAGCTCCGCGACGATGAGTACGACCTGTGGCGTCTGTTCAGCCGGGGCACAGTGCTCAGTATGATGAGCCACTCACTGCAACGGCCAACATCCATCTCCAGCGTGGGCCGACTGGACGTATTGCTGAGCGTGATGTAACCAAGCGCTCAAGTCAATGAGACGTACGCAGGTACGCCCGACGAAGATAGAAGCTGAGAACTGGGAGTCAAGAAACAATAGATGGCGAGTAGCATCGAACGCCTCACCAATGGGCTGTGACAACCACAAGACCCTGACGGCAGATAGAAGTTAGCAGTTAGCTGGAGACGCAGATTCTACTTAGTTCGTAATTACAGCCGAGAGAGGTAAGGTCTGAAACCACTCTGAGTGAGCCGACTTCTGCAAGAGTGATGTGCACTATACACACCTGGAGAGATCTGTGGCAATGTTAGTCACACCGGCAAGTATGGGCGATGGAACTCACCTGGGCCCCGACGTCGTGAACAGGGCCAGAGGATTTGTGAACTTGAGCATTGCCGAGAAGTAACTGTTTGAGTCCGCGTGAGTGCAGTTCGACTTTTGAGGCGTATGAAAAGATAGGCGTACCAGACGTGTATACACAGAATCGTATGAAACGTCTCAAAAACGCTAATTCACAGGATCAGATTGGAGTCATGGAATCTGGGTGAGTGTACGTGCAACACCACGATTACCTGAAAAGTAATGACATGAATCAACTGGGAGCCGGAAGGAAGTAGAAGACAGATTTTCTCACCAGTCCCTTCAGGAGCTTGTTGTCGGACGGGTAGAGGCGGTAGTACCGAAAGGCCTGCTGTATCGTAATACCGTAGAAGCTGGGTCGCACCAATCAGCATCAGGACTAAACCGCCATGAGCACGGATGCATACATGACACCAATGTAAGTAGCAACGAAGTACGCTCCCAGCGTGTTGTCGAGCTTGGGAAAGACCGGAAGGGCGTCTGAGGCAGCGGGTAGGGACATGACAGCCCGGTAATGTGCTGCGAAGAGGGGATTTCGGCGTAGGTTGACGCGGATGAGGGTCCTTAAGTTCAGTGCGACCTCTTTAAACGGGAAATCGCGCATCCGCCGCAGCCAGATTGAACTGTAGCCTACTTGATCGCAACCGCGCAGTGCGTGTGTGTACTGTGGGAGGGGAGTGAGAGGTAGCCGGTAACGGGACACCCACCTAGACACAACGTTGCGCGCAATCAGCGAACTCGCCTGTGATTCAGCCAGCTCATCATAGATCTCTGCCTGTTGAGGACAGAGAAGCTCAGAAAGCGCTATGGATGTGGGTATTGCGCAGATGGGGGACCATTGGTAACGGCACAGCGGCAAAATACGGTGTCTCGTCGTGGCAGGTGAAGAGCAGGAGGCGCTCACGCCAGAGTTCGACTTGCCATATCTAGATCCCCCCCTTGCTCCCGAACGTCCATCAGCCTACCGATTCAGTTACAGTCCTTCCCTGTCTTCAAAGCTTCTTTTCGTACTTACTTGTGCTCCGTATGAAGAGTCTCCGGGGACTCGGATCTGGGGCTTTGTGGCACTCGCCCCGATAGCGCCCCGAGTCGCCGTGAGTCTCAGCACGGAAGCCTCCGTACGTACAGTGCAGTCCGCCGTCCTCGTTCCCTGACACTCTTTCCCTGACACTCAAGCTTCCCAGCTGTGCCTCGCTTAACTTCCTTCATATATTCTTCGACCTCCTGTCGGGCCTACAGCACAATGAGCTTTTCATCTCCCCGGATAGATATCCAGCCACTGACCGCTCTCTTTGGTCGCCACCCCGTCGCTGTCGCCCTCCTTGTTGCCCTTGTCGCGTACCGCATGTGGCCATCCAAGCCTCGTCGCTCGAGCAAGATTCCTCGCTCTCAGGAGCGCGTTGTCATCCTAGGCGCCTCTGGAGGCATGGGCCGCTCGCTTGCGCTCAAGTACGCCCAGGAGGGTGCACGAGTCTGTGTCTTCGCCCGCCGCGAGCTCGAGCTATCCCAGGTGGCGGAGGAGTGCAGGGCTGCTGCCCCGAAGACCAAGACGAACAGCGCTGGAGAGCGTGTCCTGGTCGTCAGAGGTGACTTCACCGTCGTCGAGGATATGGTCAATCTGCGGTCCAAGGTGCAGGATGGTTAGTGGCATTGAATTGTATCTCGCTTCCTCAGGGTGCTCAAATGTTTGCTCAAGCCTGGGGTGGTCTCGACACGCTCATCGTCAACGCCGGAGTGCCGACCTTCCGTCCGTTCTGCGAGCTGTCCGGACTTGAAGTGAGGGGACGCACGTTCACTCCCACTGAGCCCGACGCCGAAGCTGTCAAACGCGCCGTCCAGGTAGTCGACGAAGTCACCAGGATTAACTACTTGGGCCCCGTCGTGTCCGCCGCTACCTTTGTGCGTGTATTGCGTCACCCTCGTAGACACCCCTCTAACATCGTCTGTTCACAGATTCCCACTCTAACGTCCTCCATGGCGCCAGCCATCGTACTCATGGCCAGCCTCGCCGCTGTGCTGCCCGCTCCGACGCTCTCTCTGTACGTCGGCTCCAAGGCAGCCGCGCTTGGGTTTTACCAGTCGCTCGCCATCGAGCACCCATGGATCACGTTCACCGCCGTCCTGCCCTCGACCGTGCGCGGTGAGCAGTTCTTTGACAACGCCGCAGACGGCGGCAAAGTACGCGGGCAGGATCCGGAGAGCTATGGACTGAGCTGTGACGAAGTCGTCCGCGGGGTGCTTGATGGCGTGGACAAGGGCAAGACGACGTTGTGGTTGCCCAGCAGGGGAAGGACGGCGTTCTTCCTGTACTGGCTTTTCCCGGGCTTCATCACCAAGATCGCGCGGAAGAGATACGGGTATCCAGCCGCCGACTGAGGTCTTGTTGGACGTTGATGGACTGCTTTCCTCGCTCCCGCGTGTTATGTGGTGACTCGGGTCTGGTGTGTGTTGCTGCGTACGTGATCAATGTTCGACTTTCCTACTCCGCAGATCGCGATTCTGATCGTACTTTGGACGGACAACGGGCGCGTCTTGTGTCGTGTCATCGTTCTTTATCTGACTCATACCATCTGTCTGTCTAGTGACCGTGGTCTGTCTGCGGCCATGTGGCTGCCTCCCCAATATTGATGCATTCTGCGTGTGATGTACCACTCTGGTCTGTGCGTCCGACAACACCAAAACGCCGAACAAAGTTTGGCAGGCTCTCTGGTACTGTTCGGCGGCACTCACCTTCCCACCACACGGGATACTTACGCCCTCCGTCGACATCGGAAACAGGAGGCTTAGGATGGAAAACGTGCTTCTGATCCTGTGGGTCATCAAAGAGGTATTGCGGTTCTCATACAGCGATATGAAGAAGCGGCGAGAGCATATACTCGCGATTCAAAGCACGTTGCAAGGTAAACCCCCCAGCGCGTCGCTACTCAGACCAAGGCTTATCTGTGAGTGTCCGCCTGGCGGAGTGGTTGTCCATGATGCTAATGACGAACTGTAGCTGCCATATCGCAAACTTGCGCAGTCGACATTCTTCAGTGCTTCTGGGGCTTGGTATTCTCGATGTTGAAGGCCACCCTGCTGCTCATTTCTGCGCTCCTGTTTGCGCTCGGCATCCTCCCTCCCCGCAAGAAGGTGAAGGATAGCGGCTCGGCTCAGGTGTATCGCGGGCAGAAGTTTGAATACGTTGTCCGCTCGTTCGCGTACATCAGCTGCGTACGTCTCTTTCATCTCCGTACTCTTGCTTCGCTTATCCTGATATTTGATCTCTCCCGACCAGAGTGAAGTCATACTCGTCCTCGTCTGCAACGCAGCCGTCCTCCTCCTGCAGGATGCTCCCCACATCCCACTCACAAGCGGCATCGCACACGCTATCTGCCCCTCCGCGCCTTACGTGACCGCATTACCTGTCCATACGTTCTCTTCGGGGTTTCATGACCTCCACCCGCGCTTCCTCGCCGGGCTCGTCTTCGTGTGGGTCGGCGCCTTGCTGAGGCTATGGTCGTATCATACGCTCGGCGAGCTCTTCACGTTCGAAGTCCTCGTCACTCCCGACCACCGGCTCATCACCTCCGGGCCGTACGCGCATGTCCGGCACCCGTCATACACCGGCATCGCCCTCCTCCTCCTGGGGGTGCAGCTCATGCAGTTTGGGCCTGGGGGATACATTTCCGCCTGCCACTCAGGTGCTCCCGCCTATCTCCACCCGCTAGCACGGGTAGTGGGAAGCACGACAATATGGGTAGCCCGCTCGTGGCAGCTTGCCTCGGCGTACGTGCTCGTGTCCTTGGGACGCCGTTGCAGAATCGAGGACAGGGAGCTGTCGAGGAAGTTTGGGGATGCGTGGGTGCAGTATGCCAACACTGTGCCGTATAGACTGATTCCGTTTGTACTGTGATTTCGCATATCCTCGAGGTTGTTCGTTGTTCTGCTGCTACTGTACCAGGGTCCGCGAGTCGGAGGCCAGAGAAGCGGGATCGATACCGGGCCGGAAGCCGATTCCCGAACCGCCATGCGTCACGGGTGGTTGTGCGACAATCTCTCTTCATCTCCTCTCCTCGCGGACTAGTGCTGCTACTCTACAGCTGCGCGACAGGATGTTAACCCCACGACTGTAACTATATTGAGCATTATGTCTCTGTACCACCACAGATCGCGCCCCATCATCGTGATGGCCCTGCTGCGGCGACCGTTATCAAGAACGCGATATTGGGTACAACTCCTAACTCAATGAGACCGTACCTGTGGCACTGCCCATGGCACGATACGCCCGGATGCGATGCGGTCGGACTCTTCGTGATCATGGAAGTGCCAGGAAGTACCAAGATGTGATCATGTTGTCTCATCTCGTAACAAGACACGACCTTAAATGAATGAAATTTTACGCATGGAGGGATCCCACATGTCCCTGCCCCCTTCGATCTCCGACCACAGCGCCTTCGAGGTTCATTCTTGGCCACGAGAAGTGGTCAGGTCTCAGAGCGAGTAAATGCTTCTTTGGTTGATGAGTTGGCACCATGCAAATTAGGCAACAGTGCCCGTCTTCTGGTGCCCCCCTGCTGTGAATGGGACGTTCTGCGTCGCGTGTTTCTGATGAAATGAGCTGAAATTAAGGCCACTTTGCAGTCGTGCGGCTCGCGTTCGGTTTGTGGCCCTCTGCTGTGAGGAGTCCGACGCATCGTGCTGACGGTGCATCGAAAGCTAGCGCTCGACAGTCTGCAAGTACAGACAAAACGGCGGCAGGGGAGGGCGGGCGGAAGCCCGCCTGAGCATGCCGCTGTAAGAAGCTGGTACCCTAAGCAGAGTGGCAACGACTTGGAATCTTGATTCAATCCTGTATCGTCACTCATGTGTGGCTCAACAGCATCCCGCCGCATGGCGGACGTGGCCAGGTCTGCCCGGAGGGGCATTGCCTTATTCACAACAAGTTACCGGTTTATTGTGCCCGTACTAGGTTCATCAAAGCTGTCGTTCATGCTGAGTTCTGTTCAGGAGCCATCCAGAATGGTATCATGTGGTACCCTCCGACGCATTTGTCTCTCGCTCGTGTCTTTCGGGCGGCGCCTTATCGACCGTCTGATAGAATCAGGGAGCAGGACACAGCGCTCCGCAGAGTCGACCTACCCTCGTATTACCTCAAGCCAATTTCACCTTCCACCTGACCACATCTCCCTCTTGCAGCCCCGCAACCAACATCTGAATCCAACCCACAAGCTCAATGTCAGCCCAGGCGAACGACACGAGCGGACCCCCAGGCCTTCCAGTCTTTCCGCTGCCCGCAGAACCTGCGGGGTCGTTCGGCGCGCTCCTCATCGGGACGTTCCTAGGAGTTATGTGCGTACTCGCACCTCGGAGCTTTGTGCGCCAACTCACCTGCGTTGTCTCAGGTTGTACGGCATGGCAATGCACCAGTTATATCGGTACAGTCACCTCTACCCCAAGGACGGACTTTGGCTCAAGGCGTTGGTACGGAAATCAAAAGCTCTGCGGAGTGGAGTGTCACTGATACCCTTGCTATAGGTGTACGCAACAATGTACGCGCCGCCCATTCTGATCCACGATAGGTCATGTCGGTTGACGAAATGTGGCAGGGCACTCGAGACCGCACATACAATCCTCAGCATGCATCTGTGGTACGTGTCGGCTCCACAGCCGCTGGCTAAACTTCAGCTGAACCTGCGTCAGCTACGTTTATGTTGTGACGGATTTCCTCGATCCGGCTGCGAAGGTATTCAGTATTTCGTGAGTGAGGCAGTGACTACTGCCTGCGCATCATAGCTGAGCCATCACTTCTCCCAGTTCGGGGAAGGTACGTGCAGATACCGGGACACACGAAGGCGTCAGCTCATTCGCACTTTCAGCTGCTCCCTCTCTTTTCAGTGAGTCACTTAGACGTCTGCCTCATACTCTCTGCTAACTGAATTTGCTCTCAAGGGCTTGGTTATCTTTGTATCGCAACTGTAGGTCATTCTCCCAGGGCGACGCTCGTTGAACGCTTATAAAACTCCATAGCTTCTTCGCTACTCGCGTATATACCAGTGAGTATCCCGGCTGAGACCAGAGACGGGTAATCATATTCGTCCTCGCAGTTGGACCCCAGTACCAGGTCTACTCATTCATCACGGTGAGCCACGTTTCTGAAGGCTTCCCATCTTCAAGGGCTCGCTAAATACATGTAGATCCTCCTCCTTGCGACTGAGCTAGGTTGGTATCTAACAATTTGACACAAACCACGGTAAACAGAGCTGACGCTTCGGGATTGCGTAGGGTTCTTCATCGGTGTGTCTCCCAGTTCTCCTCTCTTCCGTCATGCTGATGAAGTGAGTAGCGGCAACAGTTTTCATGTAAACATCGTCCCTGTTGAGCATGAAGCACGCGAGTGCTGATTGCTGTGACGTAGCTTCACAGCACCCGCCTTTGAAACCTTCCGCGAGGGACACGCCGTAAGTGCGCCCTATTGCCTGTGGTCGCTGTACTGATGAGATGGTAGTTCCTGATTTCTACTGGCACTGGGATTGCCATGGGTACGAACTTGCTCCTGACCGGGCTGCTAGGATATGCTCTGTACTCCAGTCGTGCGATGCATAGAAGGTATGTCCTTTCTATCCTGCATTCTCGCCGTACTCACATCCTTCGAGCATCGACGGAACGAGAGCCATCGACACCATGATTGCCTATGGAATTAACACCGGTGCGTGTGCTCTGGATAGTTACACCCCGCGCACGCCCTGACCGACGTAACACTTAGGATTACTCTCTAGGTGAGCTGCTTACCATCCGTCTGTGGTGTTCTGTTCCAAAGCGCCTCCTGCAGCGTCTTCGCCGTCGCGGCATTTGTGGTGGTAAGCTTACTACGGCTGTATCGCCCCATACACGCCTCACGATGCACCTGGCAGATATTCGCCTTCAACGACTATCTTGTTCCGGCATGCATGTTGATTTTATCCACACGCCGTAAGTGTCCTGTTAGACCATTCGTCATTCAGCACACTGCTCAACCACTGTTCTCAGTATACGCTAGCACCCTTTTGGGAGCGTAAGCATCATTCACTATAGTCTAGGATGATCACCATCTAACATGGCGGGGCTTTGGACAGGCTCAACAGTCGTCCGTCCAAGGTACCTCGCGGCGTCGTCGGCGTATCTGAGCCGAGACTCTTTGGCCGCACCAGCGGCATGACGCAGGCATCGACGGCGGTCGACTCTCTCAGAGTAGGTCTCCTAGTCCGTCTCAATCACGTCTGACAGAGCGGTTCTGATGCTGCTTGGCATCGCAGATGACCCCTTCACTAGTTGGATCTCAACCAACTACCGTGATACGTTTCAAGTCGACGGTGGGCCCTGTCACGAGCCACGACAGTTACTAGGCCCAGGTAAATACGACGTCTTGTGATGGTCAATGAGATGTACGGTTCACTCTGTTAGACATTGGTGTGATACGCTACAGGCTGTATGCTCAACACTGCGAATACTAGCGAACTTCTAGCAGTGAGTCACGGTCGAGTGTGGCTCTGAATACCGGGCATAGGCGCGAAGCACCCATCTATCCCCACTGTACGTCACATTCAGTGCTGTCTGCGGTCGACACGGCTGCAGCGCAATTACAGGCACCCGTCGTACACGGTACGCCACTATGTCTCCACCCTTGATACTTACTCCCCGACCACAAGCGGATCGGAAATGTGTCGAGTGCATATGTGCGCAAGTTCGGTGCAGCGGCACGCCATCCCCAAGGCGTTGATGTTCCGAGCAGAAGCATGTCAGGGCAGTGTCTGAGGTTCTGCTCTACAATTGCGGTTGTGCATGACCACATTCCATGCCCGGGCGTCATAGAGGTGAACTGCGATATAATAATATCAGCAATTGTCGTCTTATATGAACGCAGTGGCAACGGCTTCTTGACTTCGCGTTCCTGCTAGTCAGGCCCTGTGGATGTAAGTACGTACAGGATGTCATCAGACTACTAGCGATTCCGGTATTGGTGTTCGGGAGCGCACGCGCTGTTCACCAGACCCCGGGACTGAGTTCGAAGGCGGCACATGGATTGCACATATGTAGGTACGGAATATATTGGCAGCCTCATGCAAACCATGATCCAAAAGTAGGCAGCATGCACGTAAGCACCGAGGCCGCCGGCGGGCGGTACCAGGCATTGCTTCTCACAACGCGGACGCATATCGCCACCGGTCACCGGTCATTGTCAACGTGACATGGCAGTAATAGCGTCCCGAGATGTGCTGGCAGTGCACGTCCTTGCTTTCGCTGTGCGACCTGACGTAGGTTGCGGTACTGCCACCACAAGTACCGCCGGTTCCTGGTACAGCGCGGCTTAGGCCGGCCCGACACTCGCGCGGCATGGGTAACCATCGGAGGAGGGACGTTGAAGCATGTCTGTACCGTCAACAGTGCGTCTAGTTTGGAGTCTGTACCATGTAATTACGCCGCAAGGTTGGCGCAGCCAGCACTGGCAGTCATCGACGTGAGTCTAGCGTGATGGAACCGAGCAGCACGGACTCGCACCGTGTGCCCAACCTCCTCCTCGGAACTCTGTCTACATACCGCAAGGCTTCTGTGATTGCACCGCCCCGTTATGCATGATGGTCCGTTGTTGTGGAGACGCGTACTGCGGACATTACATAATTGCTCACTCCGATGAGATGTAACGACCTTCCTGTCTTCTTCGCACTCTCAGCGCTCACCTCAGGCTGATTCGCAGTACAGATCTCAGGCTGTCCCCGCACTGCTTGCGCCACGCAGGTCTCACTCTCTCAAAGCATGTCTACTACTTGCTTCCATCGGGCCTGTAATTTATGGATCTCAATCTGCCTGTCGCTGTCAGCCGCACCATTGCCCGCCTGACGCAGGTCGCCGATTGCGGTCCCATCTCTCAAAGTACTTATGTCAACCCGTCGCTCGCTCGCATCTTCTCTCACGGTCACTTTCTGTTCAGAAACATGTAACCAGTGCTATTCGGCTACCGATTTGTTGGTGCAGCCATGTAGGTTTGGCGTACTTACGTGATGTCTTGCTCTTCAAGTTCCTTCGACTGCCCGAAGAAGTTCGGCGTGCGGGTCCATTGTGCCATCTTTGGAGCAACGCCCCCCAAAAAGCGCGCACATACTTACCATCGCGAGCACAAGCTTGTCGGATTGAGAGCTGGATGCCGTAAAGCCCTGCAGTACCGGGATGATTGCTTGATAGCATTTTGTGAAAGTCTGGTAGCCACGCACGCGCCACTGATAGTGCCCATGCATAATCTCCTGAATCGTACAGCAAGATGGACGGTCGGAAGCATCCGAAAACACAATACGGTGAGGTTCTACGCGACCGCGGCGGCAGCGAATGCCCTGTCAAGGTCGACTCCAGACCGCCGAGTAACCCGCACGACGAGCTTCTTCTCGAGGAGCGTCGTGCGCATGTTCAGGATCCCGTCGCGGAACCCCTGGATATCGAACTCAGCGGGAAGCTTCATGTCATATGCGAGGATGAGCCGAGCAAGCACGAAGCGCATCTCCTGGTACGCGAAGTTCCTCGCCACGCACGCATGAGGACCTGTCATAGCGTGTGAGCAGAGCCGATAGGGGAGATAATCGGCGGAACGGCGCAGACGTACCGAACGAGAAGGAAGCCAGGGCAGCCTTGTTGGTCTTTGTCTCTGGCCCCAGGCCGCCTTCAAGCCAACGCTCAGGACGGTAGACCTAGAGATGTTGAGTCAATTCAAGGGCTCGTGGTGTCCATACCTCTGAGGCCGAGAAGCGTGGACGCACCTGCGGGTCGGGGTAGAAGTTCTCCGCACTGGTCTGCTGGGAGTACGCGGCGAGGGCGACGATCGTTCCTGGGGGAATGTACTTCCCGTCAATGGTGGACCCGCCCTCGGGTACAACGCGTGGGATGAAGTAAGGCGAGCTGAAGCGGAGGGTCTCGTTTATGGCGGCGTTCAGCAGCGGAAGCGCCATGAGATCATTCACGGGCAGCGGCCCGGTCGGGTTCGGGAAGGCCTTGTCGAGCTCAGTTTGGAGCTGGTCGTAGTACCGCGGCTCGGCGAGGAGGAAGTAGAGGGAGAGAGACATCGTGATGGATGTGTTGTCCGAGCCGGCTTGGATGGCGACGAGGGCTTCACGCTCGAGGTCCAGCTGAGGAACGCCCGCCTCAATCTGCAAGGGGTCCTCCCGTGAGCACAATCTCGTCGGATCAGTGAATACAGACGTGAAGAGCACGTACCAGGTAGGACATGAGGTCTCGCTGTCCAGGTCTCGGTTTCGTCTTGAGCCGGGTGAGCATCATCTCCTTGGAGTTCGAGATGAGATGACGCATGGTCTTCGACGTTGGAATGTGCCACATGATGTCCATGAGCCATGGAGACTGGCCAATACTATGACAAAGGGTCAGTATTCCAGAGCGTAACAGAGACGAATGAGCAGACCTGTCGAGCAAGACAAGGGCGTTCTTGCCGGTAGTGATGAATCCACGCGGATCTCCGTTCTCCATAAGTTCCTGTTGCAGCGCAAGATGTCAGTGAATGCTGCTGCGACATAACGCGAAAGCTCACATATTTGTTACACCCTCCAAAGACCATGTCTCCCTGTAAACGGGACGCATATGATCAAGTATCAAACATGACAGATGAACCAGGCTTACCATGAAGTCGTAAGACCAATGAGCGACCGCGAGACTCAAGTCGACGAGACCATCCGGGCTCTGGGACTGACGACGTTCAAGGCATTGCATGAGGTGCCAGGTGCGTCTTTCAAGAGCCGGAATAAGCTCCAACTGGCTGCAAGCAGATCGTCAGAACAAGCTGCGTGCTCGGAGACGAGACGATAGCTTACCCAGAAGGCGTGAAGAGCGTCGCCCATATTTTCTTCCGCTCGCGATGCAGTTTCTCAATCTCGTTCTTGAAGAACATCGTGACGACCTTGATGCGTGCGGGGCGGCGGTATGCCTCGCTCTTCTCCATGGTCTGGTATATAGAGACGCCGGACGGGGTATTGATAGAAAGCGTGTTCGGGGCTATGACAGTCGTCAGGATGAGTACTCTCGACGCCGTGGTCACCGTATTGTTCACTGACCAATCCGCATAAACGGTCCATAGCGTTGGTGAAGCGCGTCGAGGATCTTGTGACGCCGTCCAGTAAGAGACAACTTCGACAGGAAGAGGCTGCTCATCGTCCATAGAGTGGGGCCTGGGTACTGGGCCAGTGGATGCCAGGGAGAGAGGCGATATCCGACAGTAAAGGTCAACAGGGAGGCGAAGTAGACGGCAAGCAGGGAGGACGTAGCAAGCACAGAAGAGTACGGCAACGCTGACGCATGGACAAAGTAGTGAAGGGCCATGGCTGAGAGAACGTAGAATAGCAACGCGTAGTCGCCGCGCACAGTGTTCCTGTTCAAATACACCCATGAGCCCTGGATAAGTAAGTCATACATTAGGTCGGTTCAGCAAGGGCAAGCACAGAACGTACGGCGCCAGCGCAGAATGCGACCAGAAGGCACGGTCTGAGCTCGATTTCTTCCATCTTGAACTGACTTGAACGTAGGTGATGCGGGACCGGATGAGATGACTATATATACCTGCAGACGAGCTTCCACAGGCCTCAGTCTTGGACCAAAATCCCACGTTGTCGTTGCAAGAGAGACAGTTCTCTGCATTCTGGTCCATGAGTTCGTCCTGATGCAATCACGCCGCGACGCTGACGTCCGCGACTCGTGTTGTCGGTCTCCAATGTCCATATGTACCACTCAGGATTCAGCCAAAGCAGTGAAGGTAAGTTAAAGTAGAGTCTTCGAAGCTGCGTCAGATGTTCGGATACCATCGCGGTGGCCAGTCCGATCCGACCCCCGAAATCGCCGAGCACGCAATATCCGCCGCAGGCGCTCCGCCCTCGCCGCACTGGCAGTGGTTGGCAGGGCATGCATCCCTTCCCTCGCCGCCACATAACGTCTTCTTTCGGGCTCCCTCACTTCTATCCTAGTACAGAAGGTCCTTGACAGGTGGCCAGGCCCCGGGAACGTTGCGTCCCATATTGCCGCCATGCCGCTCCTGTCAGGGCCGACGCGAACTTTGCATTCGCATACATCTGCTGTCTCTCTCGCCGTCCTTAAACACCCTCCCGCCTGTGTCAGCACACAGTCCTTCGTATACGCTCTTTTCACGCAACATGGAGAGCGAACTCAGGTACTCCGCGTGCTACACTCGATGTAGATGACACTGACCATCGCCCGCAGTAGCTCCGTGCCACCACCGAAACGCGGCTTCGACTTTTGGATGGTCTATGTCTCGAATCTGGTGATAGACATGCTCTCCGTGCTTGACTTGGTATGTCGGGCACGTTGTACTGCACGCTTCGCCTACTAAGTATTTCGCGGGGTTTCATAGATGGCAGTTTCGACGGCTCTACCGACGATCGTCAGTCACCTGAAGGGAACAGACTTCATCTGGGCCGGCAGCGCGTACACAATCGCATCAACCGCTATTGTCCCGCTTGTTGGTGACCTGGTCTCCGCCTTCGGTCGCAAGCCGGTCCTCCTCACGTTTGTGCTTACATTCGCGCTTGGTTCCGCCATCTCCGGTGCAGCGCAGAATATGAACATGCTCATCGCCGGTCGAGGTAAGCACTCTCCTCTTTGGCTTGTAGATGGAGGTAGAATCTAGTGTCGCGAGAGGAGATGACGATTCCCCTGTTATTTCAATGAGGGCTCAGAGTCTCTCGCCCTTGTTGGCTATCTCCCAATGCATCCCCTCGTTGCTGCATGACGCTCACGATCAAGCAGCTGTCCAGGGCTTCGGAGGCGGCGGTTGTCTTGCGGTCACCGAGATCGTGTACGCCGACCTCGTTCCACTTCCAGAGCGCGGGAAGTTCCAAGGCATAGTCGTGTCGTAAGTCGTTCGCCTTCTTCGCCGTGCAATATGCGATATGCACTGACAAGGGGTACGTACATCTGCAGCGTATGGGCGATTGGCTGGTTTGTCGGCTCAATACGATCTATCGAACCCCGTCTGACTGCTTGTTAGCGCAATCGGTCCTCCCATCGGCGGGGCCTTCGCGAACTCCGGCGCTTGGAGATGGCTCTTCTTCCTGAACCTTCCCCTCTGCGGTATTGCTATGGTGCTCACCTCCGTGTTCCTCAAGGTCCGTGCCCCAAAGGCAAGCTTGAAGGAGAAGCTCGGGCAGATGGACTGGATGTATGTCTTCCGTTCGCGCTTCCCTGATGAGGCTGACGTGCTCTCCATAGCGGGATCACCATCATCGTCGGGAGCACGGTGTCCCTTGCTCTAGCTTTCACTTGGGGCGGGCTGACTTTCCCGTGGGACTCGGCCAATGTCCTCGCACCCTTGGTCATTGGTGCAGTAGGAATCGGGTTCTTCCTTATCGCCGAGAAGTATTGGATCAAAGGTGCTACTGTGAGTGTCCAGCCTCTTCGGGACCCGCGACACGACGTAGACTCATTGCATCATCGATCTAGGTTCCACGTTACTTCTTCACCAGTCCGACCACGTTAAGCGGATACATGGGGACTTTCTTCCATGGTATCATCTCCCTTGCGGCGATCTGTGAGTGATCTCTCGCTCGTTCCGAGCATCCGAGCTCACTGCGGGTCTCCGACTCGGGCGCAGACTACCTACCCGTATACTTCCAAGCCGTGCAGAACGCGTCAGCCATCGGGTCCGGAGTGGACATCTTCCCCATCACCTTCACCATCCCCTTCTCCGCTCTCGCGACAGGCATCTCGGTCAAAGCTCTCAAGAAGTACCGCCCGCAGAACTACATCGGATGGGCTATCACTCTCATTGGCTTCGGAGTCATCACACGGCTCGACGCCGACTCCACTCGGGCGCAATACATCTGCTCGCAGATCCCGCTCGGTATAGGCCTCGGGATCGTCTGGGTCGGCACGCAGTTCCCCATCCTCGCCCCGCTCCCTGTCTCCAACAATGCGCATGCGCTCGCGTTCTTCACTTTCACTCGTCGCTTCGCTCAGGTGTGTTCTCCCCGCATGAATCGACGTCTGTCCGCTCGCTGATGGCCTTCCGTCGACAGAGCTGGGGCATCATCATTGGCGGAACGATCCTGCAGAACATCCTTCTCAAGGACCTCCCGCCCGCCTACGCTGCGACCCTCCCGCAGGGTGTACAGCTCGCGTACGCCATCATCCCAGACATCCGCGGCCTCGATCCGGCGCTCCGTCGGCAAGTGCAGGTTGCCTTTGCGAACGCGACGCAAGTCATCTGGAAGACGATGCTTGGCATCGCGGGCGTAGGCCTTCTGACGTGCATTCCGATGCGCGAGGTGGCGCTGCGTGAGTCGCTTGACGACCAGTGGGGGCTCAAGGACAAGGACAAGGCCTCGGAGAGCGATCCGGAGAAGGATCCTGGAGCTCAGCAGGGGATTGCGGAGGATGGGAGAGAGGAGGTGAACGGACCGGTGGTTACCTCTTGAGGTGCAGGGTGCGTGATAGAGAGTTGCCCTCAGCACCACCAGAAGCCTCTATACTGCGATTTAGAGGGGGATATGTCATTTTCTTGCACAAACCTTCGCTCCGACTGTTTTCGTTTGCGTCTTTGGTCTTTCTGGGCTCCAGGGTTGCACGCTCATTCATGATGTACCACTGGCTCAATTCATACGTTCTGTGTCAAGAGAGAAAGATCTTCATATGTGTCGAGAGACCGGGGGCATAATAACGCGTGCTCGTGCGCCCGCCCAATGGAAGCGGAGCCTATGGAGGAGGTAGTATACGCCCCTGCCAATCGTTCGAGTCACATCACTCATTGGGGCGCTCAGCGGGTCCGCCCATGTGTGTCCTCCTTGACAAGTATCCCCCTCACTTAGGTCCAAGCCTGCGGAAATGGCGCCTCGGTACTCATCATCAAGGGCCCAGCTCAAGCTATGAGAGACGGTTTTCCTGAGCCTGGGAGTTTGCCGTTCAGCTTCCTACTTTTCACGCAAGTCCGGGCGTCGAGGATGTGAAGAGTATTACTATTGGGGAGTAGGCTAAGCTTAGTCTGACGGTGGTGACAAGCATGATCGTACAGTACAGTACAGTATGACTACCAGAATTAACATACAGTTCGAGGGGAATAATGTGCCAGATAGATGATATAGAGCCGTATGTCGCCAAGCAGGCGGACCCGTCACTCAGCACTTCGCGGGTCTACAAAAGAAATGAGGACGAGTGTCAGGATGTGGGAGAGCGAAAGTACTCACCTAGAGCTACTCGAGCTCTTCGGCCGTGGAGGGAGGGTCGGGTACATCATGTTCATGTACTTCTTATAAGACATTTTGTACGGGGGGAACCGGAAGCCGAAGACAAACGTATCGACCCTATCCATGCACGTCAGCGGTCACGTCAGGTCAAACACAGCGTGCAGAACCCTACTCACCACTTCGGGTTATCCAGCATCACTCTGTAATGGGTGAACTGCTCGAACGCCTGCTTGCCCGCGTAGTAGCCATCTATAGGGTGGGACATCGAGGTAAGCTATGCACGGTAGTTCGGAAGTAGGGAAGACTTCTTACATCCGCTAGCTCCAACGCCGCCAATAGGGAATCCCGGAACGGCGGGACTGAAGACGCTGTCGTTGGCGAGCGCTGCACCGCTCTTGGTCTTCGAGAACACTGAACGGAGAGACAGGTTCGGATCGTGAATCGGCGTCGGATAGGACAGCACTCGCCTTTTTCCTGGAACTTCTTGTCTTGCGAGAAGACATAGACTGCCAAGGGATTCTCGCTGAGGTAATGTTAACATCGCAGTTCTTCAAGATACAGATGTTCCCTCACCGAGACCGGATGAACGTTATAGCCTCCTCGACGTCCTCGACGGGTATGACGAGAAGAACCGGGCCGAATATTTCTCTGTCAACGACCAAAGGTGAGCGACATCTCCAGAAGCAACAGCGACGACTTACTCGCTCATCAAGGAGTCATCCGCCGGAACGTTGTTGACAATTGTCGGCGCGACGTACTTCTTGTCGACGTCCACCTCGCCACCGCAGATGATCTCGCCCCTGGTATGCTCCAGCAGGCCTTCGATCCGCTTGGTATGGTGCTTGGACACGATGCGACCAAAGGAGTCGGAGTGCTCGGGGCCGTCGGGATAGAACTCGTGGTATCTGACCAAGATTCAGTACCTGAGAACATCCTGAGTATCTCGAGCAACACTCACGCATCCTTGAGTGCATCAACGAACTTATCCTGGAATGTACGGGGTACGAGAACGTACTCAGGGCAGGTGCAGACCTGGAATCCGGAAAATGAATGTGAGGGTCTGCAATTGATCTACTCATGCAAATGGCGTACCTGGCCAGCGTTCCCGAAGCGACCCCAGAGCAATCGTCTAGCCGTCAATGGCAGGTCGACGTTCGGGTCCACAACAACAGGGTTCTTGCCTAACGTTCTCGCGGATGAGTGACAACGTGGTGAGTTACCGACGACGAACGCATACCTCCAAGCTATCGATCGATTGTCAGTCGGACTGTGCATGTGACTAACGAGACCGTGATACTCACCTCAAGAGTGACGGGTGTTAGATGCTTCGCTGCTGCCTGCGCTACGATGCGTCCAACGTGGGTGCCGCCTGAGCAGTTAATAAGTATCAAGACGCGTGAACCTATTCTTTTCCGTACCGATGTACATAACTGCGTGCGAGTCAGTGCGTGGTCCCTATGTGACCATGAGATTACTCACTATGATCCCATCTCAGCTCGAGAGCTTTTGAGGTCTGTTCGGCACCCCCTTGGATTACATGGTAGAGTTCCGAGTCAAGATACTTGGGAATAAGCTCGGCGAGTAGCTGGCTGACGTGGGGCGTTGCCTCTGACGGCTTAATGACGGCGGCGCATCCCGCCGCTATCGCGCTCACCTGCGTAATGATTGAATTGCCGCAAAAAATGAGGAGAGTGCGGTAGCGCTTACCAGAGGACCCAAGGAGAGGAATATGGGGACGTTGAACGGGGAGATGATGAGGGCAACACCCTTCGGTTCGGCTTTCGTCTTCGGCCCCATGGCGAAGTACTTCATGTTGAATTCCGTCCTTTGTACGCGGGCCCACTTTCCGACCTTGTCGTACGCAAGGCGCACATCTTTCAACACGGTAACAAAGTCGTATCTGAATAGCACGTCAGCCCGAGCGCATGTGCCTCCAGGACTCGAGACTCACAGCTCGGCTTCAAGAGGATGGCGGCCAAGATCAAGTCTTAGCGCCTCCTTCCAGCGGTCCTCGTTGTCCTTGAGAATGTACCCGACTTGTGCGATTTGATTCTTTCGGAACGAGATGGACTTGGCTTTGTCGGCATCGAAAGCTCGGAGAGCCGTAGCATGAATCTGCCGGTACGTTATCACGAGGCGAGGATCGCTTCGAAACCAAGCTCTACCTTCGGTATATCCTCCAAGACGGTATATTGTGAGGACATGGTGCTCTTAGGTAGGCGAAGCAATTGGGAGTGAAGCGGAAATGCGGGTGAGATGCTCGAAACAAGTGCCTGGGTCCTGGGATTTATACTGGCCTCCCGACACTTCGCACCGAGAAATGGCGCAAGACGGAACGCGAGGTCCTGGACCTGGGAACACCGCATGCGCCTCAGAGCAAATTGAGCGCTGCACGATTGGACGTCCGGTGTCCCCGTCGTCGTTACAGACGTCGCTTCCGAGCCGAGGGTGGCCTGGCTCACGGAGCGGAAGTCAGGGTGAAACTTCGGCTGTAGTACTGCTTAGAGACTGCACTGGCCGCACGACAGCGAAAATCCACCGTGACGGATTGATAGCTTCTCAAACGCCGAGTCTGTGAGGAGTCGTCAGCGCATGCGGGTCATGAACAGAATACTCTCGGCGCTCTGTGCCTTGCGCGCAGCGACATGTGTTGTGCCAAAACATCACATAGCTGCCTTGCTTGGCTCATTGCGCGACCACTCTTGTCAGGCTGAGGTGTCCATGCCAAAGGATCACTGAGGCGTTGACAAGTTGAAGGCGTTAAGGACCAATGTGTGACAGTGGCCTAGAGCGACCCAGGAACCTCGGTCACCTCGGGTATGCCGGTGCCCGGAGAAATTAGCGCGCAGCACCGCCGCTCCGCTGATGCAGTGTAGATATCTCGTCCCAGTTCATCTTCCTCCTTTTCAATCCTTTTCTCAGTCTGCATCCCGTGAAGGTTTGCTTCAAGACCACATTCTCGGTGCCAGAATCAGCAAATATGCCAGAAGCAAACCAGCTGTTTGACTACGGTAAGGTGCAGCTGCGACTGCCGAACCTGGGACTTCAGGCTCAGTCTAGAAAACAAAAGAACGGTACTCAACATACGCGAAGGTAAGTTCGAATCTCGCCGAGTGTATCTGTCTGGTACTCAGTCTCGGTCCAACCTAGATTGCGCTCTCTATGCAGCGACCATGGGAGTTAGAAGCAACCTCGACTCAGAAGTCATCTGAACGCCCTTATTGACAAGGTCCCCTTGATGCCGCGCCGATGCCCCATCGGCGTTCTAGGTACGCCTCGTCATAGCTGACGAAACCTCTGCCCTGTCTGCTCACTGATCATATATTAGGAGAACCAGAGAAGAGTTCCTGCCGGATGGTACTTCTTTCTGCATAGCCGGGACTGTCGGACGTTGTCGATCGCCATACAGCACCCGCTTTACCGTCGCAGTCGCAGTATAGGCAACTGCGAGAACGGAGATAACGCTGTAAGGCATCCATAACGCCGGACGTCGTCTGGTCCAGAACATGGCCGAAGTACGCGTCTATGTACAACAAGGTTCGTTTGCGCTATACTTAGGTCAGGATAGACTTCCGGCACGTTACGCTGACGATACGTGGGCGCAGAATAGTCCGGTCTCGGCAGAGCTCTACCTGCTGGACACTGAGCCCAGGTCGAAGAGGGCACAGCTGGGTTCGCGATCGCTCAGCCAGACCAGGCTGGAATCGCGCCGAGCGACCAGAGGATCAGTCCACGAGCAACCTCGGACATTTGATAGCCGCTGCCGCTTTGGTGAGTCGTATGTGCTTCTTATCAGCGTGCAAGGGCAACCACCTGGTCGCATACTTAGCCGCTAGCCTCTAGGAGAGCCTGCCTCAATCGCTTGAAGTCAACAGGGGGAGTTCGTGGCCGGTCAGACGATACTTGGCCTGCGTGCTTGCATCTTAAATACAGTGGATCTGACGAGCCAAGCGCCAGTTGGTGCAAGACACTTGCACGAATCGTCGACTTACTCATATCTGCCTCACATTGCAGATTAGGCATATCACTTTCTCATATCCCCGTTGGACCCTGATCTACGTGAGACTCCGCCAATATCATGAGGTGAATTATTGACCAATACATGTTACAGCTTTGTCCTCGCACCTAGGTTATGCAAATTGAGTACTTCGAAGTCACGCCGTCGTCGATAACAGGCATACCTCGTCCCATCCGCCCACGAGCTGTGTCAGGCTGACCAGGCCTAACTACAACCGAAAGACTGACAATAGCTGAGGATGGGTAACCCCGTCGTCCACGTCGAGGTGAGAGTACGTAGTAACCGTTATTGTCCGGCGTGTATTACTATTAAAGGCGACTGACTTCGTGCTTGCTATGGTTCCTTCAAACCATCATCTCCTGCAGGCCGCGGTCCGGATATATTGGCGCCCCAGCTCAGCGTCGGTGCGGATAGAATACCAACACATGGATAGTCATCAGCGGGCGCATACTGCGCCTCCGCAATCTGCGTGTGAAGCTGTAATACTCTCATGAGTGTTCACATGTACAGATGACATTACGTGCTCATCTGAGTACTCTCATACATCAATGATGAGACGACGAGGTGAGGCCTCAACAACCACGTATGTCCTGGTGGTTCTCATGCTAGGTTGCGCAGACGGGATCGTCGGAGTATCTTCTGCAAGAGGTGCATGTAAATCAAGGTCAACTGGAGTTCTTTACATCTCTGATGCGGTGAGTCCATTCCGATCTCCGGACGTCTGTGTAGTCAGGGCCTCATACAATTGTCTCTTTGGCTACCGCAGAGTGCGGCGGCCGGTTCACTCTGCGCTACCATCCATCCTGTGAAAATTTACGGCACCCCCCAACTTGTGGGCGCGGCCAAGCTCTGCCAGATTCGAGGGCAGCCGTGACGTACAGTTTTAGCGGTCCGTGATACGCACCTCAGGTAAGCTGCTGTATCGCTCCGATTCCAACAGATTCTCACTACGCACCCTAGGCACCGTAGATCAAGCAGTAGCAGACAGCTACCCCTGGCACTATCCGTGTCGGCGGTAGCGTGAGCCATAGTGTCATGTGAGCACTGAGATATAGCTTACTGCCTGTGACTTGTCCCGACAGATACTGATACTCGGACTGGGACCTACCCGGAGTTCGATAGCATCCATTCATGCCAGGACAGCCTCTGACCGCAACGGTATATTGCTCAGACAGCCAGGAGCTATGATACCTACAGCAACATACTCGGCTAGTCCTTCTCTCAGATTCAGTGACCAGGTGAGTCTAGATTCTCTGGGCTACCCTCTGACGACAACTGTATCCGACATGATCAATTCACAGGCACCAGGCACGCAGCCATTCTCAAATTGAAATAAGCCGTACCTAGGATTGTCCCCGTCACTGAGAATATCTTTGAGTCCGGGGTGGTTATTCGTTCATTCGTCGCACTATCCATGAAGCGCTGCCGCAGTGCGCAGGCAATATGGAACGGCTATAAAGGCGAGTCTGCATGTTGTACCCGCTCCAACAGCGTTCTCGACCTGTAGTAGAAAGATGAAGTTTACTCACCTCTTCTCCGTGCTCTTGCTTGTCACAGTCCTCGCCATCATCGACAAGGTATATCCTCCATCTCCACTACCTGTCCTCCTCCACCATGGCTGACTTATTTGTGTGGCTTTAGTCGATCGCTCAGCCCCCCGGCGTCGTCGAACCTGTGACCGATGGACGAAGTGTACGTCAGTTTCAGGCTTGTGGACGGTTACAAGCTCGGTAGCTGACACTTTCTTGCGGCAACCAGGGATATAATCGTCGCGACACAGCGGAGACCGACGGTCGCAGTGTAGGTTCTATCCCCACAGACTTCCGCTCCCGTATCTCATACATGCACAGGGATATAACCGCCGCTCTACGGAAGAGGAGGACGGCCGTAGCGTAGGTGTCCCTTGGACAACTGTCGACCTCATGGCTCACGTTCTGTCGCTGCAGGGGTACAACCGTCGCAACACAGAAGAAGAGGACGGACGCAGTGTATGCACGTTTTTGCAAAATATACGGCTCGAACCTAACCGCATCTTTGCGCCAGGGATATAACCGCCGCAACTAAGTTCTGCCTCATGACGAAAGACCGGCCACTGTGCCCGATCCAGGTCAGTCTCAGCTCGTCAACTCGCGGACTCCAGGTACGCGGCTAACTCTCCTTCCACCAAGTTGGGACACGGGATCATATGGTGGAACGCGTGCTCGAGATGTAAGACTAGTGCACCAGAGAAGCCACCGCACGAATTGATACTATTGAGTGGGCGGACCGTCTGCCCGCCGAAGTGCAGCGCGGTGTTCCCCGTGCATTCTCGTTTAGTTTCAGGGTACGACTTATGACTCGTCTAGCAGTGCAACGATGAGTTTTTTCAGGAACAAATTGCCGTCTAGAACTGTGAGTCGCTGAGAGACCGACGAGTTCGATGTACCTAGAAGAGCTGGTTTGATTCCGAGCGTAACTGCGATGTGGCACAGTAATTAAGAACATATTTGACTGCAAATGGCCGTGTACTCAGATCATGTAGCACAGACGTCCAGTCACAGGCTGGGAGGAGCGGAAGGGGTTTGAACGAGCTCCTTCGGTGCTTGCCGGTCGCCCTTCCCAATACGGTAGTTCCATCACAGTTCAGACGCCCGTGTGCACTGCTTGCGGGCGACAAGTTGCTGGCTACTCTCATCTCTCCTTCCTATCAGGCTATTACCGAGTCTCTTAGATTGTGCCATAGACCTGGCGTCAGCAATACTATTCTCTTAACACAGGAATAAGACCCAGATATCAGAGACTTGGCATCGTCTCCATTGCCTACCCATGACAACAGACGACAGGAAGCTGGGCTTGCCGGTTGATATGGTCAGTCGCATTCCCACTACAGATTTGCAGAATGTTCAGCTCATATGTATGCAGCTCCTTTCTTTTGTACCCGCCGGTATTGAGGGTAAGAATGTAGAGATCATCACCGAAGCGATCGTCTATTTGTGAATCACAGCAGGCGCGTCACTTCGTCGCGGATGTCACCCGGAACTTCTCAATCAAACTCTGTTCACTGTGCTATACAAGCTAATCCCACTCCATCTTGTTTCTAATTTAGTGGGCTTATCAAGGTCTCGATACCTGGTGCATTTAGCCGGCTGATGACAGAGGACGAGGCCTCGGATGTGGTTGCAGTGCGGCACCCGGACGCTCCAACGTGGCCTCCTCAAGGTTCGGAGGCTCGTTCACTTTCCAATACCAAGACTCCATATCTAACCTCTGGGTGGCCTTTGAGGTCCGACAGATGGCAACTGTATCCGCTTGGAGCTGACGCTGCGTAGCGTCAGCGGCAAATACTGGTCGGTAAGGATTCTGTTATTGAGATAGTATAAATTCACACGTACTCCTGCATCTCAGCCCTTTACCATTTACCTACACCGCAAACTTGCAATCCGCGTCTCTCGCTTCTGAATACATAAGCCCAGATTATGAGTGTAGCACAGGGGGAGAGGACCCGTACGAGGCACCGTGCTCGGTGTACTCGAATGGTACCTCGTCTTCCGCGCTTGGACTCCGCTCAAACGGATGGGAACCGCGCCCGCATGTCCAATTATTGGCATTTTACCGCAGGAAGGTGACGTAGCACGCTTTTGTTAGCACGCTTCTCACGAAACCTACAGGCCGATGACTTGGATGCAATTGCGCTCAGTTATAGGTCTTTACCCAAGCTCCGAGATGCAGTGCTGGAAGCTTGAGACTGAAAAAGCTCATGCAGTTAGCAGTGACCGTAGTTTGCCTTCTGTCATTACGCGCAGCGTAAATGCAATAGGCTCAGAGTATATAAGACCATTGACTGACGACATTTCGGTAGCAACAGATACCTCGAACAGCAACATGAAGTTCACTCACGTCCTTCCTTTCTTCCTACTCGCCGCGTTCGCCCTCGTCGACAGAGTATGTCTGCCTCTCCCATCTCCAACCCGGAATCCCTGTCCATGTGGTTTTAGCTCCCATGTACATGGCGCTGACTCTCTTTGTACCGCAGTCTACCGCCGCTGCTGTTACCCCGGACATCGGCCGAGGCGTACGTCACGCCATGGACCTCCGCCGGCCTTCCAGCTGATGTCCTACACATCACTAGGGCTACAACCGTCGTGACATACAGGAGACCGACGGCCGCGGTGTAAGTGAATATCTGTTTCTGACTATGCTTTCACTCGTATCGACTCGCAACGCATGACGCACAGGGCTACAACCGCCGCATTGCTGAGGAGGACACCGGCCGCGGAGTACATCAAACCAATGTACTTCCACGCATCCGCGTATTGATGCCTTCTATGATACTAGGGTTACAACCGCCGTGTTGCTGAGGACGATGGCCGTAGCGTAGGTGTATTCCTCCATGTACTGCAGAGGTCATGATCGAATGTCTTCTCCTAGGGATATAACCGTCGTGACGTAGAGGAAACCGACGGCCGCGGTGTAAGTACATATGCTGACAATGTGTTCCCAGTAGCTCATCGCACCCACAGGGATACAATCGCCGTGTTGCAGAGGAGGATAGCCGTGGCGTAGGTACCTTCTCCTGCTGGCGATTATGATGACTGACCCTCTTGTCCGTCTGATTTGTTAGGGTTACAATTAAGGCACCTATGACCACACTACGTACCTCACGCTGAGCCGTTCGCACCATTCGGGAGCTGTCCTACTCGTACGTCCATGGCCTTTCGGAACGGCGACGCCTCAGGTACACTTTGGTCTCAACTTGTAATATAATGTATGAATCAAAGATTGGACGAACTTCCAGCTTGCGTTATCAATGTCTTAACGACCAGGATCCCCTGTCCCACATGGACATGTTACTCTCTCAGAACAACAAACTTCAGAGCATCTTAGACGGAGACGACGGACGGCGTTTCGTAACTCATGTACAGCACGTCTTCGAACAAGTGAAAGTAGTACGTCTGCATAGTCACGCAATTTCTCCTTCAAGACTCAGCAACCGCTCCCTTCAACTCGGTACTCCCACCCTCAGCTATCTTATCTTGACTTCCCAGACCCTTCTCCGAGTCGCTCTCCAGACCCTTGGCCTCTTTGTCCTTGAGACCCCACTGCTCGTCGAGCGACTCGCGCAAAGTCTCCTCACGCATCGGGAGACACGTCAGGATCCCGACGCCCGCGATGCCAAGCATCGTCTTCCAGATGACTTGCGTCGCGTTCGCGAAGGCAACCTGCACTTCGCGACGAAGTTCTGGGTCAAGGCCCCGGATGTCTGGGATGATGGCGTACGCAAGCTGTACACCTTGCGGCAGGGTCGCGACGTAGGAGGGCGGAAGGTCCTTGAGGAGAATGTTCTGCAGGATCGTTCCGCCGATGATGATGCCCCAGCTCTACCGACGCGAAGCAATCAGTGAGCATACTGATGAGAGGGTGAAGAAGCGCATACCTGAGCGAAACGACGGGTAAACGTGAAGAACGCGAGCGCGTGCGCATTGTTAGATACAGGGAGCGGGGCTAGGATGGGGAACTGCGTGCCGACCCAGACGATCCCGAGGCCGATCCCGAGCGGGATCTGCGAGCAGATGTACTGCGCGCGAGTGGAGTCGGCATCGAGGCGCGTGATGGCTCCGAAGCCGATGAGAGTGATCGCCCATCCGATGTAGTTCTGCGGGCGGTACTTCTTGAGAGCCTTGACGGAGATGCCAGTCGCGAGAGCGGAGAAGGGGATGGTGAAAGTGATGGGGAAGATGTCCACTCCGGACCCGATGGCGGACGCGTTCTGCACGGCTTGGAAGTATACGGGCATGTAGTCTGTACCACGTACCACAACTCCAAACTTAACCATGATACTAGGATACGCTAGAGTTACTCACAGATCGCTGCCAGAGAGATGATACCATGGAAGAACGTCCCCATGTATCCGCTCAACGTCGTCGGGCTGGAGAAGAAGTGGCTGGGGACCTGAAGAGACAACGAGGTGAGTTTAATCGAAGAATCGGACTCGGAGGTGACGAACGACCAATGGAAACTCACAGTTGCGCCCTTGATCCAATACCTTTCAGCGACTAAGAAGAATCCGATGCCGACAGCTCCGATGATCATGGGTGCGAGTACATTTGCCGAGTCCCACGGGAACCTGAGTCCGCCCCAGGTGAACGCTAGAGCAAGAGACACCGTGCTCCCGACGATAATGGTTATACCGCTGTCGACACACACATCAGTCCCTACCACTACAGAATGAACGGGACAAGAGAGAGACATACATCCAATCCATTTGGCGGAGCTTCTCTTTCAGACTCGTCTTCGGTGCACGGACCTTGAGGAACACGGAGGTGAGGACCATAGCGATGCCGCAGAGGGGAAGATTCAGGAAGAAGAGCCATCTCCAGGCGCCCGAGTTCGCTATGGCGCCGCCAATTGGTGGGCCTATCGCGCTAGCCGGCAGTCAGACAAACATACAGCTACTCATATTGGGACGACATACCAGCCAATTGCCCAGACCCTGCAACATAGCAGTACGCGAGTCAGCACGACTTGCACCCCGAGAGGAGCTGAAGCGCTGCTTACGACACGACTATGCCTTGGAACTTCCCTCGCTCTGGAAGTGGAACGAGGTCGGCGTACACAATCTCGGTAACTGCGAGACACCCGCCACCGCCGAAACCCTGGATGGCTAAAGATCGGTGAGTAACATGCGACATTATAGAGAAGGCACAGTCATGGAGAAAAGCGGTTCCTAGCAAAGGGTAGCGCTGTCTCGTGGATCGCGCGATTCGTCTTGACTGATAGATCCACCCCGAAGCTGCATGCAAAGAAGCGGGAGTGCCTCAAAATTTTGCTGAGCGTGCAGTAGATACCACCACAGTACAGGAGCACTCTCGAGCCGAAAAGGAGCAAGCTTACCTCGCCCGGCGATGAGCATGTTCATGTTCTGTGCAGCTCCCGAGATGGCGGATCCCAGCGCGAAAATAAACACAAAGGCCAGAAGAACCGGTTTGCGGCCAAACCCGGAGACGAGGTCTCCGACCAGAGGTACGATTGCGGTAGATGCGATGGTGTACGCGCTTCCAGCCCAGATGAAGTCCGTTCCGTTAAGGTGGCTCACGATCGTCGGGAGAGCAGTTGAGACCGCCATCTGCGGGAGTCCGAGACGACTTCAGTGGACTAATTTCGCACCCCGTCTGGTTCACTTACCAAATCCAGCACAGACAACATGTCTATCACCAGGTTCGAGACATAGACCATCCAAAAGTCGAAGCCGCGCGTCGGTGAAGAGCTACAGTTGATGATGGTCAGTTTTGCCTACGTGAAGGCCGTAGGATACATACCTGGCATCGTTCTCCATGTCGGGCAACAGCAGAGTCAGGCAGTAGCGGAGTACAGGGGATGCTGGAGGCTGTCTATGATGGTGCGGGGTATTATTGACGGCACGGGGGAAGCCTGACGGAGCCAGCACCGCGACTGTGCGCCGGCACGCGCAGGTTCACATTCGGTCCTGAAGGGAGCAGCATGGCCGCGATACGGAGAGCTCTTCTTCAACATAGAAGTATCATCAATCTGTCAGAGATTGGTCAGAGGTGCTTCTGAGCGGGATGAAGTGAAGGGTACGGGAGAAGCTGATAGCTCAAGATAGTTCAGGGAAAATCACCGCGCGGCACGGGCGAAGCGCCTGGCCTGAGGCCTGAGGCCTAGGCGCTTGCGCAAAATCACCGCGCTGCCAGGCTCTTTCTGCTCCAGCAACCACCCGATGCATCGCATACCCGGCGCAGTAGGTCTTCAGACTCCAGAGATCTCATGCTCTTCATCGCCTTGAAGATATTGTCACTCACGTCTGGATTCTCACCAACAGCTCCTGGTTTGTTCAACACAGCCTGGCTACGGCGGCACAATCGTCTCCTCATCAGACCTGCGTCATGGTATCACTTCGTATTCCTTTGGGAAGAGATGGTGGTCCACCCAACATCAGCTTCCTGTCTCTGGGAGGCGCACATTGTACTCCGAGACATGATAGATTTTTGTCTGCCTTTCCTGAAGAAGGTTCCCAGTCTGCGTATATAGCCGTCCTTGCCAGCGGCTCATGCTTGCATGACGCTTCCGTTCGAGAGCAAGCTCGTGATGGACGGAACCGAACTCAAGCCATACCTCTTGGCCGCTTCATGTGCGGGCGCTGTACGTCTTCTCTTTTACTCCTGTCCGCTTCGTTATTGACGACGCGTTCCAGGGCTCATGGGTGTTCCTGAATAGACACACCGTGCGCGGCGACTACGCCCTGGTCTTCTACGTTCTTTTCGCCGCGATCCTTCACTACTTTGTCCAGGCGTCAACTTGGTCGTACTCTCCTCTCCTTGTTACGCTCTCTTTGATCTCCGCATACTTCGCCTCCTTGGCCGCTACCACCGTCGGATATCGCCTTTCTCCCTGGCACCCCCTCGCTCAATACCCAGGCCCTACTCTCTGGAAAGTCAGCAGCCTCTTCCTGTCGAAGATCTCCCTCACTGGCCGGCGCCACAAGATACTCGACCGTCTTCACCAACGCTATGGACCGATACTCCGCATTGGTCAGTGCATACTAGTGCCACTAGACGTTCACGATATCTGACCAGATTTCACAGCGCCGAATACGCTCTCGATCAACACCCCGTCGGCCGTCTCGATGTACCAGACCATGGAGAAGAGCGAGGCATACCGCCGCCCTGCGCGTATCAAAGTTGTCACGATGTTTTTCAAGAACGAGCACGAGAAGCTTCATCGCGAGCGGAAGAAGATATGGGCGACGCTCTTCACGCCCTCTGGGTATGCTCTCTTACACTCGTCAAGCATGCCGTTCGATTTGACGATGACCTGGCAGGCAAATGGAGCTGATGCCGTCCCTCGAGACACGCGCCTGGAACCTCATGCAGTGCCTTGAACGTCGTCAGTCCGAGAGTCCCGATGGTCTCGTTGACTTGAGTCTGGCGGTCGCTCATTGGTCCTACGACTTCATGGTGCGCATAGTAGCTGTGCTTCCGACGGTATAATATTCAGCTCACTATACCTATCACAGGGCGACATGGTGTTCGGAGGGTGTAACAAATATGTACGCTTCCAGGAGTCTCGGAGCAGTACCCGTGGACCTGACTGGTTGACTACAGGAGCTCATGAAGAACGGGGACCCGCGCGGATTCATCACTACAGGCAAGAACGCTATTGTCATGCTCGACAGGTACGTGTAGCCCACTCGAAGCAGCGGTACATACTAATCTGAGTTTCAGTATCGGTCAGTCGCCGTGGCTCATGGACATCCTCTGGCACATCCCGACCTCCAAGACCATGCGCCGCCTCATATCGAACTCCAGGGAGATGATGCTCAATCGGCTCAAGACTAAGCCGCGACCGGGTCAGCGCGATCTCATGTCTTACCTGGTACGCCCCGTTCTACCCTACGACGGCCCATGCTCACGGGGTTTTCCTTGCTAGATTGAGGCGGGTGTGCCTCAACTCGACCTAGAGCGCGAAGCCCTCGTCGCCATTCAAGCGGGCTCGGACAACACCTCCATCACGATGTCGCTCTCCCTCTACTTCCTCCTCGCCGAGCCGCGCTACTACAAGAAGCTGCAGGCCGAGCTCGACAAGGCATTCCCGAACCCGACCGGCCCGCTGCCCGTAAACGAGCTCATGGCGCTCCCGCTGCTGAACGCTGCAATCAACGAGACCCTCCGCTTCAGCTCGCCTTACTTCATTCCTCGTATCGTGCCTGATGGCGGGGCTGTCATCGAGGGAAAGTACATCCCCGCGAAGACCATCGTGGCCCTCGCGGCGTACTCGCAGCAGACCAGCGCGGAGAACTTCTACCCGGACCCCCAGGTTCGTACCAGGATGTCTTGGTTTGACCTTCATCACGAACTGAGGTATTGGCTCGCCCTTTCTAGACCTACCGACCTGAGCGCTGGCTTGAAGGCGGTCTCGGTCCGGAGACGAAGACGAACAGGGCCGCCCTCGCCTCTTTCTCATTCGGTGCGTCTACGCCGTCCCATTCTCTATCTCCTCATCTGACTGCCTTGTTTTGTTACACTCCTCACAGGTCCTCACGCGTGCGTTGCGAAGAACTTCGCGTACCAGGAGATGCGCTTCGTGCTCGCTCGGCTCATCCTCGCGTACGACATGGAGCTGCCCAAGGACTTCGACATACAAGGCTTCCGTGACGGCATCCTGAACATGCGCACGACGCTGCTCGAGAAGAAGCTCTTCGTGCGGGTCACGCGGCGGCCTGGAGTTGACCTCGACAGAGCCTTCGCCGCCGTTGCGGTGTAGATATACCCCCTACTATCCCCGCACATCGTCCTCCTTCTTGTTCATTCCTCGTGACTATTCCCCTTGCCCGTATGTATTCTCGTGAGTCGTATGTATATTTGCCCATTGTGAATGCAGATCAAAGTGGAAGATAAAGACACCGAGTGATTCGCATTTGCTATTCAAGTCGGTATTGTACATTGATAACGCATCCCGGCACCTTTCAGCATCTTACGGCATCCCGCCCTTTCTGCGCAGTGACTATGTACTTCCTGTTCTATGAGGCGTGATTCGTTCCAACACACCGCATCCTATTGCCGCAGTCGTTCCTCACGGCAGCCGGCCACTCACGATGAGCGCTACACTTACGGAATCCCGCAGATCCACTCTCACGACGGTCCATCGAGTGACTAGGCACACGAAGTAAGGAAGTCATTGCCACCAGTAGCACAACGGCTGCGATCATGCCCCAGTTCCATTCATAGTTCAGTAGTAGGAGCGGACACAGTTACTTATCGCGGGATGCCTTCCCGTACTACTAGGGACTCGGCATCACTGACATGAGCCCGGCGGTGCTGTAGCATGCTTTCACTCGAGAACCCTATCACAGCCACGATAGTCTTGATGGTGGGGCCGCACAGAAGGCCCGGTAGACGTGATTGCATTGTCAGGCCGCTTTTCTTCGAGGGCGACCTTCATCGTAATCACCACCCACCCTCTTCCATGATGATTTTCGTGAGATGGCATCGAATTGGAAGGAACAATTGCGATGGTGTGATTGAGACGTGTGTATCTCGACTTCGGGTGCTGTACATGCTGACGGCTTCAGCGTGACGCAGTCATTGCGGGAGCAAACATCAAGTGCCTGTGGTGACTCAAGTGAGATTCCATGCGCCGAAGAACTCACGAACGTGGCAGGTATGTTCCGCATGTTGGAGGAAATCGACACGGCAGTACAACCTGTATCGGTACACGGACACCAACCACCACAACCCCGTGAGCCCACCGACTACCATTCGTCTCTGCCGGGTCCCTATAAGCCGTCGGTGCTCGTCACAGGACCCTCCATCGACTTGAAACGTATCACGGTAGAGGGCAGGGACCCCGCATATGATGGATTCATCTGCGTATTGTGAGGTCAGAGAGGCACTGTAGGAGTGCTAAACGACGATAAGGAGACGTACTCTGAGAGAGTCGACCGCCGTGCCAGTGGCCTGCGTCACGTCGGTAGTGCGGCCAAAGAGCCTGGCCTCCGAAACGCCCACGACGCCGCGCAGCATCTTCGACGGACGCGTGTTCAGCCTATCGGACACACCGTCATGTCAGCTGATTGCTATTCTCGGCGGCGGTGATAGGATGCTTACGCTCCCAAGAGAGTGTTAGCGTACACTGAGAGGCATAGATCAGCGGTGCCGCGTGTTTCACAGCTCGACGATGGAAGACGTACACCGGGTGGACAGAATGAACATGCAGGTCGGAACGAGATAATCCTCGAAGGGGAAGACCTGCAACGGCGCAGTCAGGGGTGTGTTAGGCGATGCGGTGGAAAGGAAACTTACCACCACAAACGCTGCAATGGCGAAGATACTGGAGACGCTTTGAATTGGGAACACCACGGACGCATGGTAAGCAGCTCACCTGGAAAGTAGTCCTGAGAAAGCGTATGGATCCCACTGGTCAGAGCGAGCACGGAGATCAGGAAGTCATGCACTCACCCGTGTTTATTCCATAAGCAATAATGATATCAAGAGCTTTCGTTCCATCAATGCTCGAAGGCGATTAGTATCGACCTGGAAGATATGACTGAAGAGGGCATACCTCCTCCGCATCGCCCGACTGAAGTGCAGCCCATATGCCAGAAGCGCGGTCAGAAGCAAGTCCGTGCCCATGGCGATCCCGGTACCGGCAGAAATCAGCCACTATAGTAGCGTCACTACAAACGCAGACGAGTGTCAAAGCGGAGCACGTACGACATGTTGCTGGTGGAAGGCCTCAAAGTTGGACGCCGTGAAACTATGTATCCGATGTGTGGGAACCTCGAGCCAGTCGCATTAGAACTCGCAGGTTACTCACATGAAGAATGTGGCCACTGCTCATTGCGTCAGCGAGACGAAGAAGAGGATCGTCGAGGTGACATACCGATGAAGAATCCTAGACATTCCTGAGGCGTCAGCACGGCTTTCGCTATGAGCAGTCTTCCACAGCACTAACCTAACTCCGCAGCAAGGAGGAGGATCTACGAATCTTGAGTAGGCTCCTGAGGTGGTCCAGAAAGAGGAGGACTCACCGTCATCAAAGTGAATACCTGATATTGTGGTCCGACTGCAAGGAGATACATGATCAGTCGGTCTCTAGATGAGCCGGTGTACTCACTGGTGTACACGCGGACAGCGAAGAAGCTGAAGGATTGTATAAGCTTTCCACGAACACCCTGGTTTGAATAAAGCAGCCTACAGCTGTGAGACAAAGATGATCAAGCCCTAAATATTAGACGTCAATCAGCAGGCAGTCATGCATTATGGTGCAGGATACTCGCCGAGAAGAGAGGGAGTAGCTGCAGATACGGCATAAGTTGACTGAGTCCTTAACCCTGGTATCTGAACGTACCTTTCCAGACCTGAGAGAGCAGACGGGTTAGTATCCACCACGCAGTCGGAATTGGCAGCCGACCTACTCTATGCTGAACAGTTTAAGAGCTGGCTCGAGGAAGTCCGTGACTATGTACACGTAGCTGACGTGGAGTAGTCAGCGTTTCTGGTTGGTGAGCCTTGATACTAGACCGATCACGTACCACAGATGCATAGTGAGAACCACATGGGCGGTCTCGAGGGCCCTGCCCGAAACCGTCAGTCAATCGCGCATCACATATGTGTAAACGGACAGCGCGGACATCGTAGTGTACACCTATATCACGACTGTGAGTTTCACTCCGCTCCGCGGCATTGCGAGCGCGAGAATACGTACCAGGGCCTTGAGCCACAATCCGTCCTTCGGGTACAGGTGGTTGTAGCGATACAACTGATGCATCGCCATTCCGTACAACCTGAGGCACGAATGCTCAGTGCTAACATGAGCCTCTGGAGTGAGAGTACGCACATAACTCCGAGGAACGTCCCGATGAGGAGCGCGCCGAATGAATCGGCAGACTCTGTGGGAAGCGGAAAGACCAGAGGGCCTGGCGCTCCCATGGTGTCGTTGGCTTGTCCGGACATTGAGCTCGAGGGCAATGGAGGTTAGCTACGATGCTGCAGAAGAAGAAAGCTAACGGGGAGAATGCGAATGTCGGTCGGGTTGATACGAGCAGCGGCCGTTCTCTTCAGCACAAGTCTAGCGTGATTCTATCACGAACCTGAGAAGAAGTCAGCCCTACAAAGAGACAGTCGCGTCCGAGCCCAACTCACATGGTCAAAGGTGGCTGTTACAGAAGCATCACGAATTCATGGAAGACTTTGATGAACATGTGGGTGCGTTCCAACGAGTGGTGAAATATGATTGCGTATACGCGTCAGAAACGCACCTGTTCCTGGGGGCGGAGGATAGAAGGGCTGTGTGAGGGTGCTCCCACGTCAGTCGCCGGACGTTGTTAGTGTTACGAAAGGAACCATGGCACTGAGAAGGCTCCGTGGACCGCTCACTTGGGTACTTGAATCACGAATCCTGCACCATTCAAGCCGGTGGCGCATCTGAGCATATCTCTCTATGACACAGTGCGGCTTCTGGGAAACATATCGTACGGCATCCCTACTGATCACCAAGACCGGGGAAACTTTGCTGGTCGCAGCAGGTACGAGGGCGGTGTTCTGCATAGTGCTTCTAAAAGGGATAGTCAAAGATAGCTGCATTCATAAGATAATCAGTATCCGTCCTGTGTCGCGCTGTCAGTGTTCATAAGGAGCACAGGTGGTTGAGCGGGCGGCGCAATCATAATGCGGAACGGTCCGGCTTCCCGGGCCCGGTACGCTTCTTGCCTCAGTAGGATCAGTCCCACACCGACACCGGGGATCAGAGAGTTATGAGAGAAAGAGCACGATGGTACGTGAGGTGAGCGAGTACGTTGATGGAGATCGCCATGTTCGTCGTGCATAACAGCGCTCAGAACTAAGTATAACGTATCACCTTCCAATACCGACATCCCGCAGCTGCGCACGGCCCAGCAGGATGCATCATGGAACGAGAAATGCAACATTAACAGCGGAATCACTCTCCAGTCCTGCAAACAGACATCGACACGAATGGAAAGAGGTCTCTTGATGTCTCAAAGAGCGACATCTCTCCAAGCAAAAAAGATAGACTGGCGTCGAATCCTACACGAGCTCACCGCCCCTGATCGTCTTGATGTCGTAAATCTGCAGTAGTGAGCGGAAACCGCGAAGTCAGTAACTTGTTGTGTCGAATATACCGGCTGCGAGAGGTCCAGTTACTCACGTCGAGGACCTCCTGCTGTAACACGCGCATGCCGATGTCGTTCGTGACGACGGTCTGGCGGTATACCTCGACCTTCGGCTAGAATGAGATTTCAGCACCAAGCTTAATACAAGCGAGGCTTGAAGAACTTACCACTGCAGGTGCGACGTAACGGAATCCGTTGTTGCTATATGACTCGAGCGAAGGGCCCTGAGCCATAGAGTTCGCCTGGTTGCGGATGTGCGACCGGGCGTTCAGACTTCCAAGGAAGGAGTTGGCGTAAACTGCGAAAAGTTGTCGACATGCTAGCCGACATCCGAGGGTCAAGACTTACGCTTGCCCTGGATCTCAACCAAGCCGAGGAAGACAAGACTCTGCTTCTGAGTAGCGTACTACGGTGCGTGACACGTGTTACTCGGCGGCACCAGGACCTCAAGCAGTGCCAACTCACCAGAATGACGGAGAGGATGGATGCCGTGCTGCAAAGCCAGACTATTCAGTACTATGTCAGTAACCTTGTCCCCATAACTCGCACTTACGCGGTAATTGCGCCGGAGTTGACGGCGTACAACATGATACGGTTGACACGGCTATTTGACTGCCTAAACCCCGCAACAGTCAATCGATTGTCCGAAGAACCAGGGCAGGGATAGGCGTACCTGTAGTCCGAGCGGCCGCGTGACAGGTAGAAAGAAAGTGTGAGTGCCACCATAACGTCCACGAGGGCTGCAGCGCCCAAACCACCGGCGACAGTAACCTGTTTCGAACCACGGTCAGAGAGCGGGCTGATCGATAGGAGGCCGTGGGGGACGTACCGTCGCCGCGGTCTCGGATCTGAATAGCAGCCAGTGAGGGAAGTGGTAGCTAGGGGAGTACCGTGAGTATGGCGAAGAGAGGACAACCCGATATCATTGACACATACCTGAGGATGGTCGACCCAATACCGAAGGCGACTCGGCTAATTGTGAAAAACAACTGGATGTTCATCGTCAGGTGGTGCACAACATAATGCAGGATGAATTATTCACAATGACGCCAGTGAGGATCTTCGAGTTGTCGCTCACTATGCAGGTAGAGTTAGATGCGAGACGCTCTCGTAGGACAGCAGCTATACTCACTGATCCATACTCGTCTCACGTAGAATCTATCAAACCGTCAGCTGCTGAAGAACTCGGAAATCCGTAGGAGACGCTCACAGTTGCACGAGAGTGGACAGAATCACTTCCGTGAAGACCGTGATCTGCATATCGGGGCAAGCCTGTGAGTGACACCCTCCATAAACCTCGTCAAACAAGCTGCACTTACACCGACACCCCTGTGATGAAACAGAAGTGTGAGAGGTGGCTCATGGCCAAGGATCGTGAAGACGTACCAGTTGATTTCACCCAATCCAGGGAGGTCTGCGAAGCCCTGGATAATGTACGCATAGCAGAACTGTATGCAGAACGCTGTGTGCACGACTTCTAAAATCCTGCACGCGCGAGCGTCAGCAGCTACGATGTACTACCGTTGCTGAGATAGGCGCACCAAGTAACGGCTACCTGTCCGAGGCATATCAAGTGAGCGCATGACAGATTGTCAAAGCAGTGAGAACGTACGAAGAGCTTGAACAAGCGTGTGTCATTCTGGTACTTCTGGAAGTAGATGAAGGTCTGCAAAGTCGTGATACCGAACAGACTTCGTGAGATATATCAGCCAAACAAAGTCAAGGACAACCGAAACCGTGTGAAAGCCAAAGTCGGTTACTCACATACAAGCGATGAAGACCTCAATCAAGAGGCCGCCGAAGAGGCCTTCAGCGGGATTCTCTTTCAGAACCTCTGCCATGTTGTCCGATGTCGCACTGACTTCGAGAGGTGAGCGAGGGACCAGGTGGAGGGGAAGAAGTCAAGGAAAGGAAGGATGTGCCGCGACACGATGTGAAAGGCCTTGAAGCTGATGCCCCGGTTCACACGAAGCCGCGGCACTGTTTAAAGGTCGGGCAGCTCCAGAGGCACGTTCACAAGAAAACGCACCGAGGATCCTAGGTCGGGAGGAACACGCGGCTCACTGCCATCGCGTTGAATCGCCGGACGTCAGATCAATTGAGCTGCATCTCACGTCCATGCTGGCCACTCGCGAGATTGACGTGCAGGACCGGTCAGCAGACACCGTTCTGGAGCAGGGGAAGGATGGTCAGTGTAGCTACAGTCGTGGGATGTTTGACCCCGCGCCGCGCCCACTGTTCAGTACGTTCAGTAGAAGCACAGGTGGTTGGAATTCGGTAAGGTCCGGCCTGGCGGTCCGGTAATCTGCCTCTCCTCTTGCCTCATGAAGCGGCACCGGGGATCAGAGAAATACAGAAGGACGGTCACAATACGTGAGGTGAGCGGGTGCATCATTGATAAAGATCGTTCGTCCGTAACAGCCACCTTCCATTATGCGAACATCGGCATGAGGCAGTGCCCAATGCCCATGTTGCGCGCACCCTGGATGCAAGGTGGAATCAAAGTCGCGATATGCACAATCACAGAACGAGCGGGATCAACTTGTACGGCACAGCCTCAGCATACTCCACCCACGCATCTCCGAACTTCCTCGCCAGCTCGCCGTCCTCGACTCTGCACCGGCGGCTGAGCGACACGAGCACATACGCCGAGGCGAGCTGCCACGAGCGCGCGACCCACATCGCCGCGCTCCCTCCGGCGGAGTGGCATGCGGAGACGTATCCCCCAGATCCGAACTGGATGAGCTGCACTCCGAGGAGGAGGAGCGCGATGCCCGTGTACGCCGGGTGCCGGACGTGTGCGTATGGCCCGGAGGTAATGAGGCGGTGGTCGGACTTGACGACGACTTCGAAGGTGAAGAGCTCGCCGAGGGTGTGGTACGACCATAGCCTCAGCAAGGCGCCGGCCCACACGAAGGCGAGCCCGGCGACAAAGCGTGGGTGGAGACCATGAAAAAGTTTTGACGAACTGAAAGAGTGGAGTGCCAGTGGGGAGGTGGTATTGACGAGGGAGTGTGCGGAAGGGCAAAGAGTGTGCGATATGCCGGTTGCAATAGGGGTGTGGGGAGCGTCCTGTAGGAGAAGAACCGCTGCATTGCAGATGAGCGCAAGTACGACTTCGCTCTGATAGAAAGGAAACACAGAAGCTTAGCATAAGTGTGCGCTGTAGAGAGGAAGTAGACATACGCAGCAGATGTACGCGAACGAGCGGACGACATATTCGAATTGCTGGCCGCGGTAGACCTTCGTCGAGCTACTTTCCTTCGCCTTCTCGCGAGGAGGGAGGATGCCTAGCGCGAACAGAAGCGCGGAAACGAGCAGCAGGATCGCCTTGAACATTGCTCGTCGACGTCGATTGCTTAAGGTTACAACACCGAATGGCTGAAGCTCCTCATCAGCGTCTTGGACAGGTCTCCGCAAGGAGATACTTACCGAGAAGTGGAACCGAGGCGTTGGGGTGTGGACTTGCGGAGTGCGCTGAGTGGCTTGTATATGCCACCACACACCTCCATACGGCCTCTGTTGCGAGAACCACAAAACCAGTCCCCTTGACAGAAAAATCACGAAGCATGCTCGACATCCCGAGCCCCCATCGTTCCGTGGCCGTCCATTCCGCACGCACGGTGATGCACTGATGTGCAAGGGGGTGGAAGGAATACCCCATTCTGCTATCTTGCTCCCGCTCTGTCACTCCCGATCCGGAAACAACCCGCAGCTTGTGAGTTCAAACGGCCGCCGATAGTGTCTGTTGTTCTGGCAGAAGCGAAGAAGGATCAGAGGTGGCGCAGACATCGATGATTCCAGCAGGCAACTGAGCACCTGGGAACAACGCAGGGGCGATCCTGGAGAACACGAACGCCGATGGGCTGCGGACAGTCGGCGGCCTGCAAATCTGAGCCCGTACCGCCACGGCGCACGAGTGTTCTTCGATCATGGCCATTGTCCAACCAAGCTCATTTGACAAGGTTCGGTCCTCAAGATGTGATGCACTGATGTCTCCTGCAGCGGCTCCGCAGGTACTCGGACGGGCGATGCAAGCTTCCGCCTCAGTTAGATAGCATCAAGGAAGTAGAACGGCCTGTCAAGCTTCAAGTTCAGCAGATCTTCTGGTCGGGCGCGGAGGGAAGCATCAAGAAGGCGGATACAGGCACGCTGACGGAAGTCCAGAGGACCCAATAGCAAACTGCGGCGGCGATCACTTCGGCAATGGGGGACGAGGGCACGCAGAGATATTAGAGACACATGACATAGTGCCCGACAGAAGGTAGTACAACACGCGCCCGTTGTGTCCAAAGAAGCCCCCATGAGACAATCAAACGGCAAGGTACACGCAACAACGCACATCGAGCTCCAGCCACCAGGATCGAACACCAGCCAGACAACAACCGTCCGATATCCAACACTAGTCCGCAGCTGGGTACCCGTACCGCTTACGTGCGACCTTCGTGATGAAGCCCGGGAAGAGCCAATACAGGAAGAACGCCGTGCGTCCCCTGCTCGGCATCCACACCGTCGTCTGGCCCCTATCCACAGCGTCGAGCACGCCACTGACGACCTCATCGTGGCTCAGCCCGTAGCTCTCGGGGTCCTGCCCGCGCACCTTGCCCCCGTCCGCGGCGTTGCCGAAGAACTCCTCACCGCGCACAGTCGAGGGCAGGACGGAGGTGAACGTGATCCATGGGTTCTCGATCGCGAGAGACTGGTAGAACGCGAGCGCGGCGGCCTTGGAGCCGTTGTAGAGCGAGAGTGTTGGGGCGGGCAGCACGGCCGCGAGGCTCGCCATGAGGACGATGGACGGCGCCATCGACGAGGAGAGCGAGGGAATCTGGGGACGGACGGCGTAAGATGCGTGGAGCGGACCAAATGCGAGAATGCGCACGTACGAAGGTAGCGGCTGATACGACGGGGCCCAAGTAATTGGTCTTGGTGACTTTGTCGACGACCTGGACGGCCCGTTCGATGGCTGCAGCGTCGGGCTCGGCCGGTGTGAACGTACGCCCCTTAGCTTCGAGTCCGGACAGCTCGCAGAACGGACGGAAGGTCGGCACTCCGGCGTTGACGATGAGCGTGTCGAGACCACCCCAGGCTGACGCAATGAAGCTTCAGTACCAGCGAAGGGCTGAGCGATATCCAGCGCCACTCACCCTCGTGCACCTTGGACCGCAAGTTCACCATATCCTCGACGACGGTGAAGTCGCCTCTAACGACTAGAACACGTTCTCCATCCTCGGTCGACGCAGTCTTCGGGCCCGCCTCCCTGCACTCCTCCGCCACGTGAGACAGCTCGAGCTCGCGGCGGGCGAAGATGCAGACGCGTGCGCCTTCCTGGGCGTACTTGAGTGCAAGCGAGCGGCCCATGCCTCCAGATGCGCCCAAGATGACGACGCGCTCCTGGGACCGAGGGAGCTTGCTCGAGCGGCGCGGTTTGGATGGCCACATGCGGTATGCGACGTAAACGGCAATGAGGGCAGGAGCGATGGGATGGCGACCGAGTGCAGCGGCCAGAGACGAGATATCTAGGGGGAAAGCAGTGAACAAGCTCATGTCTTTCAGGCCGCTTCAGAGAAGGGAGAAAGGGGGCGGGGACTGAAGAAGGAGGGAAGCTCGCTCGCGCGCGCCGCGTACCAGGAAGACGAGGACAGCATACCGTGTTGAGCCCACGCGGCCCTGAAAGCATACGAGAATCATCAAGAAGGCCTGGCATGTTCACCGTGTGAGCGGCACTACTGACGGGCCAGAATAGCAATCCGCAGCAGACCCTCAGTACCGCTCGGAGAGCAAGATCACCCGAGTCATCTTCTCCTCCGTTGTTGAATCAAGGAATCAAGAACTTGGAAGGTGCGGAAGTGATTGTGGTAGGGGCGCAGGGCGCAGATTGGGCGGAGAATAGAAAGACACATCTGTGATCCATAAATACCGCCAGTCTGCGGACAATCCCAGCTCAGAAGTGCACACAGCATTCGGAATATTCGGATCAGTGACTCGGACGAGGAAGTGAGGATGTACTTAGTGGAGGGGGAGAAGGGAGGGGAGGGGAAGGAGGTTTTCGCATGAGTTCGCATGTGGTCGTATATGGTCCTATGTTCACACGGTCAAAACGAGTCCGAGCCGCCGCCGACTCCCTCTCCTCCTCCCACTCCTCCTCCCACCGTCAATATGATCAACGGTCTATGTACAGCACCGACACCACGCATTCGCGATGCCAGCGGCTTCAGATAAGTAGTCTGAACTTCACACCGCGCCCGTGCAGATAATTTTATCTGATTTACACAATCCCGTCGATGATTGCACTTCTCTGTCATCCACTTCGGGAGGAACGGTGATGACGAAGTTCAGGTGACCGTCAACAGAGGTTCGACCGACCTCCGTGTGGGTAATGGATGCACTCTTGCTCCCATGGACCAGACATAGCCCACATTGTCGCAATCACCCAGGATAGAGGTGAACGCGGGCGCGCAATTCGCTGATCCAGCAGTGTGGTCCAGCGTGACGTTCCGCCCCTGCTCAGGTATTCTGGGAGTATGTCAGGGACTGGGCTACTTTCAGAGTGCGTCCTTGACTTAAGGCTCGCCGTACCCGTCAGACCAGACGGATCTCCCTCCTAGCAGCAGCCGCCATGTCCCTTCCGGCACTCCCGGTCTTCCCCAAGCTCGACAACACATTGGGCTCATACTTCATTGGTACCTATATTGGTTTGATGTATGTATTCTGCTCGTGCATGTATCTTACGTCTGCAATGCTAATCTACGCGGCCCAGTTTCTATGGTATTACGATCCAACAGGCGTTCCGGTACTACCGTCTGTACCCGTCTGATAGCAAGTTCTTGAAGTCACTGGTAACGGATGTTGCTTTCCTGCCTTTGAACTGATTCTAACCTCTGCGGGTCTGCTCCTCAGGTCATTGTGGTGTTGTATGGCTCTCCGTCTCTCCATAACTCACACCTGACGTGGCGATTTAGGATCTTCGAGACGTTCCATACGGTCCTGTGCATACACGTCTGGTGGGACCCGATGTCTTGTCTTCAGTACAAACCACGCGCTCAGACGCACGCACA
This sequence comes from Polyporus arcularius HHB13444, assembly GCA_004369055.1. NCBI lineage: Eukaryota > Fungi > Basidiomycota > Agaricomycetes > Polyporales > Polyporaceae > Polyporus > Polyporus arcularius. The sequence goes on along the minus strand of ML211024.1, from coordinate 55,464 downwards.
AACAGTTACTTCTCGGCTATGCTCAAGTTCACGCAACCTTTGGCCTTGTTCACCACGCCGGGATCCAGGTGTGTGGCGCTCCATGGCTTCATGAACCCATCGGAACGTGGCTAATACTGCGACAGGTCCCTTCAGGTACGTAAAGCCCTCGTGACGAAGCTTGCCTGCTGATCCCGCACTGGATCAGACCTTACCTCTGTCTGCTGTGAGTCGGGACTATACTCGAACGTTCTAGTCCGATGCTCACGCCATGTGTGTCTCGTCAGGGTCTTGTGGTTGTCACTGCGCACGCGTAAGTTGTTCATTCCACGATCCTTCATCCACTCACGCCCAAGGTGCGACCTCTGACCTCCTGTGACTCGCAGCTTCTACGTTCGTCGAGCCTATCTGCGTACGTCTTCATCGACTCCAGCGTCTCAGCTCCTCACATCTGAGCACTACCCTACGCCCAGTTGGCGCACGATGGAGATGGTTGTTGGCAGTCGCGGTGAGTGTCGTCCCGAGTTTGTGTGTCAACCGCAAGCTGAGGAGATGACGCAGGTCGTACTTATTGTGGCTGAGCTTGGTAAGTACGCCTCTTTCATGCTGAAATAACATGTCTAATGCATTCCCCAGGTTTTTCCGCTGGTGAGACTTTCCGCAGAGACTCTATAATCTCATAGCAGGTTGCTCACACTGCCCTCTGGCTAGCCGCCTCCGCCAAAGCGTGCGTTCCGATTTCCTCTCGCAAGTCTCGCTTCACTGGGCAGCGTACTCACACTATTCCAACACTCAGGTACATGCTCGTCACGATCGAAGACTTCTCCAAGGCGATCGTGAGTTTCCCCGTTCCTATCTGCAGCCTGCACCACTAAAATGGGACTCCCAGTGGCTGATCGCGACGGCATGTGGGATGACAGCATTCGCGGACCTCTTCCTGTGCTCGATGTTCATCGACGCGCTGCATCGGAGCCGGACCGGGTTCAGGAAGTGCGTGCTTGGCGGGCTATGAGGCCTGCCTGAATTAGCCAGTACTGACGTGCGCCTTAGGACAGACACGCTCATAAACACGCTCATCTTGTATGCGGTAGGCACAGGTATGGCCCCCTCTCGTCTCATCTCGTAGTGAATAGTCAACTGACTGGTATTGCCTTCCCAGGTCTGCTGAACAGGTCAGTCCGCGGCGTCGCCCCAGAACTCCTGTACATTGACATGTCCACCCTTTTGTAGCATCCTTATCCTCCTCGCGTTTATCTTCGTGAGTATCTGTCCCCGTCCGTGTCTGCACTATGACATGCTGACGACAGTGCCTGCGAATACCTCATCCGTCACCCATCCCTGTTGCAGTCCGTCGTCTACCCCAAGAACGAGATTTACGCGGGGGTCGACATGGCCGGGGCGAAGCGTACGTGCCCCTCTCTCGCCCTTCTCCAGTCTTAACTGACGGGCACACTCTGACTCTCCAGTCTACTCCAACATGCTCCTTGTGGCGTACGTCCTGTCTCTTTCCCTTCCACCCTTTCCGCCACTTCCTCTGTCAGCATGCACCTCCACCCCTAAGCTGACATCCACGCTTCCGTCCCGCAGCCTGAACAGTCGCAAGACGCTCTATGAGTCCCGCCCGAGCGGGGCCTCCACTAGCGCAGCGGAGAGCTCCTGGCCATTTGGCTTCACATCTATCCCGACCTCCGTCCTCGACGGCTCGCGCGGCAGCGCCAAGGGCAGCGGCGGCAGCGGCTTGGAGTTGCGTGACCTCCGCGGCCAGGTGCGTTCTTCTTGTCGTTCTCTGTTCTAGACATGATCTTTAACGTCCATGCAGAACACGCAGGCGAGCACGACGATGCACACGAACGCGTCGGCGGCGGACGTCAAGGCCCCTGTGCCGGGGATGCCCATGACGTACCTTGACGGGAGCAGGGACTACCACTTCGAGGACGACGGGGAGAGCCCCATGTCGGTGAAGACTGAGGCGGCTGTCTGAGCCTGGGCGTGCATGGAGGAGGGTTTGCTTTTTATTTTATTCTTGCAGAAGGCGTGTCGCTGTTGGGCTCAGAGGGGAGTGGCATATTTATTGGATGTGTGTACTGTGTAGTATGTATATTCTTTGGGGTGGAACATCCGAGTAGGTGTGTTCGCTGGGCTAGCGGACGGGTTGGCCTTGGGGCCTCCTCGCACTTTGCTGAGTTACCACTCAATTGTCGACGTCGTCTCCCAGGAAGAGGAAAGGAGGGGACGAGAACAAGGCCTGCAGTACGTCACGCATTCTAATTGTCACTCGTTCCGCCGACCGCACCTGCAATCCATAGTTCTTCGTGCTGCCTACGGTACTTCATGACAGCTTCCAAGGTGCGTATGTGTGTGCTGGTCGACATCAGACAACAGATTGGTTCCGCGTGCGAGGTGATAGATAGTGGATACATGTCAGATTGTATTTGCTCTCCGTTGCTGGACGACGTACACTCACACGCGGACGAAACGCGTCATGCAACGAAGTTGGCGTTGTATTATCAATACAAAACTGGGACGTCCTACGCAAGGGAGACCACCGAAGACAAGCAACAATACTTGAAACCAACACAGCATCCCAGCACAAATCATTTCCTAGCAACTAGCCACTTGCGGCACATACGCACGGGAGACCTACGATGCCATCCTAGTGGAGAGGTGGGATTCGATCCAGGCGATGTACTCCTCTGTCACCTTGTCCGGAATGTCATCGACTTCGTGGAGAAGGTCGTGATACGCGCCCTGCAGGATATCAGATCGTCGTCAGAGGCAATAGCGAGAATGCGCAAATGACTGAAGAGCACGTACCTCGTACTCGACGAGCTTCTTGTCCTTCAAATCGAGCTTGTTGAAGAATGCAACGCCCGACTTGGGACAGTTGACCTTCACGACTTAGTCAGTGCACATGCTGTGAACCATGAAGGTCCGATCACGAACCTCATCAACCGTGCCCCACGTCATCAAGAGCTGTGAGAGTGCAGAAGCGTAAGATACGGCGTACTTTCGGCAACTGTGAGTGAAGACGTACCGGAAGGTCCTTCGGCCATCGTTTGTAGCCTTCTTCCAGCATTTCTGCGCCCTGACGTATCAAGTGATGTGAGTGATTTGGGGTGCATAGCGACGGGAGTACTTCATACCTGAGATACCATGTCGAGCAGCCCGCGAGTGGTACCACGCGGTATGCGAAGCGGATCGTTGACGAGTGCCTCGACGGCTTTCGGGTCCCGCGAGAAGCGCTGCGACCATACGTGAGGAAAAGGCTACAGGTCACCGAAAGGGCAACAGAGAACACACCTCTTCCGGCATGGGTGCCGGGATGGACATGGTGGGTGCCACTCGACTGAGCACACGGGCTATGTACCTCAGGACGGTTGGGGTAGGATGGGTGAGACCCACAAGAGGGGCCTGTGCAATGATACCTGAGACCATGGAGAGCGTCTCCTGCTCGGGAGGTGGACTAGGGCGCGTGGCGAACGCCATCGTTAGGCCTCCACCCTGTTGTGCCAGTGTCAACGTCAGGGCAATGAGCGGCGACTGCAGTATGTCAGTACTCACCGCAGAGTGTCCCATGACGAAGATCGGCACGTCTGGATACGTCCGACGCACATGCTGGACCCACCACTCAAGATCGCGCAGCTCGACGGAGCGGTCGGTCTTGCCGTAGGCCTCGTCCGGGCTGCGGTGCTCCTCGTCGAGGGCTGTGCGTCCGAACCCGCGCATGTCGTAGGCGAAGACGGTTATGCCCCGTTGAGCGCATCGAGGGTGGAACTGCTGGTAGCGACCGACGTGGTCCGCAAAGCCGTGGACGAAGATGAGGACGGCTTTGGGAGTGGGAGACGCAGGATAGGTCCTGCTGTAGAAGCGGTGGCCGTCTGCGCCATCGAGCCAGGCTTCAGTGAAGACGGGCGAAGTCATGTCGCGACGACTGCTGGTTCCGAGGTACTAGTGTGTACTAGTGTCCCATGATAAGTACGTGGACACGCAGTGGAGGGAGGGAGGCATCGCGAAGTCGAAGTTGAAGTTGGCCCTGAAGTGTCGAAGAACCATTTCCGGTCCATCATGATCCCGAATTGATCCCGAACTGTATACTGAGCTCATTGACGCCTTTTTGCAGCGGCCCGAATCCTCCGGTTGTCTTGTACTATACTGTGACGACGACCTCCACCATGGCCGACCGGCGACGACATAGCCAAGTGCACCATGCGTGTGAAATAATAGTGCGTGCGGCAAGAGGCATCGGTCCTTTCCTCAGGACAGTTCTCTTGACAGTGCGAACTGGTGCATGCGCAGTATGCTCGAACGTATATGTCACAGTGTGGCCCTGCGAACAAGCAGCCATCACAGGGGAGTTCACGTCTGGACGATGTTTTAGCCAAGATTACCATGAGGCTTGAGCTCACAAACGCAGGGCCCATGGTACAGCCGGTACGTCTCGGTAATGGAATAGCTGGCCCGGCCTTTGACAGACATGACCTATCGCTAACCCTGTTGCCACAGTAACCGAATAAGTAGTACGCCACCAGCGAGCGACGTGAGGAGGGAATGACGTCCCGCGGGAAACATGCGATCGCGATTATGGGCCAGAGTCTTCGATCTAGTCCCGCTCGCCGCGGCTTGGACCCTGCGAATCGATCCCACCTTGCAGTCAGTACTGCTTCGGGCATATTGCGAGCTTTAGTCACCCTTCCTGGGTGACGAGTGTTATATAAACCGAAACTCATGGATGCCTCACCCCTTTCCCCGACCTCTACAGGCATCACTCTTCGCCCGGGTCTCTCTCGACATACCTTTCTGCACAATGTCCGAGCAGTACACTCCTCTGGACGACATTCCACGGGTAAGTCGTGCGAGAGACATAGGTCTTTACAGGACACTGACCACGCTCGCAGGTTCTTGCGTGCGCACGGAACGCCTTCCTGTCCGATAGGGCCAAGCCCGTCGCATTTCGCAAACAGCAGATCGCCCAAGTCGGCTACCTTCTCAAGGACAACGAGGAGCGGTTTAAGGAGGCTTTGAAGCTCGACCTTGGCCGTCATGCAGTGGAAACCGAACTGTACGTCTCCTTATCCCAGCGCGGACACTCTCACTCTGGAATGTCTTTGACGTGCTCGGCGTCGGCCAGGTTTGACTTCGGCCCGACATACAAGGATGTCCGGGTCGCGTACGATAACGTCGAAAAGTGGACGAAGGTACAGCCAATCGACTTCAACCTCAACTACATAGCCATGCGTCCGACGATCAAGGCTGAGCCCAAGGGCGTCATCCTCATCGTGTCAGCGTTCAACGTGCCCCTGTTCCTGACCTTGGGGCCGCTGGTAAGTTACTCCTCGCCGACTTTGTACGTGACCGCTAAGCCCATACGGGACGGTGGCAGGTGAGCGCGATCGCATCGGGATGCGCCGCAGTCATTAAGCCCTCGGAAGCCGTACCGCATGTCAACCTGCTCCTGGCGGAACTCATCCCAAAATACCTCGACCCGGAGCTTTACCATGTCATCCAAGGAGGGGTGGCTGAAACGTCGAAGGTTCGTACTGCGCGACTGCGTGATATAGGATATAGCCCCGCTAATCCTTGTGTAGATCCTCGAACTCCGATGGGATCACAGTGAGTTCTTACGTCCAGTGCTCCGACCGAGTTGCCATTTGCTCACTATTATCCAGTTCTCTACATCGGTACATACAGGGAACATAATACTGTAATCATTTGCTCATCACACTCCCAGGCGGCGAACGCGTTGGTCGTATCATAGCCCAAGCAGCGGCCAAGCACCTGACACCGATCACACTCGAGGTAAGTGCCTGCACTGGGTTGCTGAGCTCAGCTGAGATGCTGACGTTGCATCGTCGTGGCAGCTGGGAGGTTGTTCTGGTTGCTATGTCGCTCGAAGTTCTTTCTGATGATCTCCAGGCAAGAACCCGGTCGTTGTAGATCCCAAGGTCGACATAGAGATGACCGCAAGGAGGCTCCTCTGGGGCCGCTTCTCAAATGCGGGTCAGGTACGAGGGCCCGCACGTAATACTGGGCTGAGATCTCACATTCTGCTGCGATGTCACCGCTGAAGGTCTGCACCTGCCCGGAGTACGTCCTGGTTCCCCGGACGTTCCAGAGCACGCTCATTTCCGCACTCAAGGATGCGTGAGTCTCATTAATGCGCCTATCTAATTCACCGCCTCATAGTACTCGCGCTCATCCTGCAGCTACGGCAAGTTCTACCCCGACGGACCGGAGAACTCGGACTCCTTCTCGCGCATCGTGACGCGAGAACACGCCGCCCGGCTACAGGGCCTTCTAAAGCGGACCAACGGCGAGATTGTTTGTGGAGGCGACGTCGACGTCGAGAAAAAGTACGTCGCGCCGACGATCGTCAACAACGTCACGGCTGAGGATGCCCTGATGGGCGAGTAAGTAGTCTCGGTCGCAAACAGAGACCTCCACCGTAGCGGAATTAATTCGCTCTCAGGGAGATGTTCGGACCCGTCCTGCTGATAGTCCCCGTGGAAGACGTCGACGAGGCAATTGCTTTCATTCAAGCTCGGTATGTATGCTACTACACGGCATCGCTTGGATGGTTCATGCTCACCGCTCATCCTCGCAGGGAGACCCCTCTCGCCGTGTACGTGTTCTCGCAAGACAAGAAATTCCAGGAGAAAGGTACGCAGCGTCCCATCATCTTGTGCTATCTTCAGGAGCTCACTGTCTTCTGTCGCAGTCTTCTCCAGCACGAGGAGCGGCGCCGCGCTTGCAAACGAGACCGTCCTCAGCCCTGCGGTGCCCGGCTTCCCTGTCGGAGGCGTTGGTGCCAGCGGATGTAAGCTGACATTACATCGCGCAACCTCCGAGCTGTGATTTAGCTTTGAAGTATCCTGTTCGCAGACGGATACTATGCTGGGAAGCAGGCGTTCGAGCAGTTCACGCACTATCGCGTGTCGCTCGACAACCCGAGCTGGTGAGCCCGCTCTCTCCCCTCCCGGCCTGAGTTGGAACAAGCTGAACAATCGTGCAGGGTCGACACACTCGTCTTCGGATTCCGCTTCCCACCGTACAACGACAGGTACAAGAAGTACGTCAGGATGATGCATGCGCCTCTCCCTCCGCGTCCGACCAAGGGCGCGAAGACGACCAAGCCAGGTTTCGCGTGGACGTGGTGGATCTCCTTTGTGGTATCGATGCTTGTGAGCACGTTGCCGCTCATACTGGTGCGCAAAAACGATGTGCTCAGGAAGTTGAGGTCGTGATGTCGGAGACGAGATTGCGTAGGGTAGGCGTTCGGGACAGGTGCATGAAGTGTAATATATAATATAATATGACCTCCTGATCGAGGAAGGAATGTTGAATCACCTGCAGACCTCGTTATTACAGGGGTAAGGTCACATCTTTCTGCGAGTCCCCGAGCTTGCCGCTCCCTTCCGCCCCTGTGTGTACCGAAGCCGTGCCTGTACCAGAAAAGTCGAAGTCGGTCGTCATGTTCGTCAGGTTGGTCGGTCTTGCAAAGTTGATCGTCGTGCCCGTGGCTTCTCCGAGTTTTGCTCGCCCGGGACCCTAAAATTGCGGAGATGTGCGTCAAGCTGCCGAGCGTCCGAAAGAATGCGAGGGGGCCAGCTTACCTGCGGGACATCCCATGTCTCGGCTTCGGTGTGTGGCCGGGCTGGGTGGCCCGACCGGGTGGTTATCTCTAACCCTCCTTCTAAGATCCGCGTGGACAGGGCTCTCCGGGAGTTAAGTCTGCACTCCGTCCGTTAATAGCATAACGTGGAGGATAGAATGAGGGAAGTCAAATGGGGAACGTACACTGCGAGCACGCAATTGGCGTAGAGCTTCACGTTGACGATGCTGAACCCGATGTAGATGAGGTTCCCGGGAAGAACGATTGCCTGAATTGCAACTATCAAGAAGAGGAGCTAGGCTAGCATGGTTGAGTGGCCACTCACGAAGATGAAGGTGCAGATGGCGAAGACCAAGCTCAGAAGCCCTGATCAGCCATACTCAGCACACACGCGTGCGTACCTCGTCGAGATATTCATGGTACTCACCCGTGTTGACCGTGTAGACTACTATGATGTCAATTGTCGAATCAGTTCTGCGAAAAGCATCAGATCACGCAAACCATTGCGCCATAGACTCGGACGTACTGTTTGAACCCCGTGCGTCGGCGGAGGAGCAGGGTGATGAGCGTGACAGTTAATATTGCATCGCCGGCGGCGGCGAGCCCGACTATGACGGATGCCAGCCACTGAAGTTGAGAGTTGAGCAGAAAAAGCGCAATGGGTACGTAGAATGACTGCTTACGCTGAAGTGCTGGAAGTCGTGCAGGCTGAGACGGAAACTGGACAGGCACTGGGTGAGAACCAATAGTAGTCAGCACGTGTATGGCATGCGCACCTCTCTACGGTTGTAGCTAGCTCATCGACAACGTCAACCGCAGAAATTTGAAACTTGCTCGGATGTTTGTACTGACCGATGATGAAACCTAGAATGCGTTCAGCTGCAGTCGGTGGGGGGTGGATGACGACAGACGTGGACAGACGTACCCAGAATAACGAGCATGATGCACCCCTTGAACATAGCATGAGTGACTCAAAATCGCAGGTAGATCATAAAGAGAAAGCAAGCAACTCACGGCGATGCCGACGATATAGCGACATTGAGGTCCCACTGATTGAACCCTCAGACACAGCCGCAACTTCACTGCGCGAGCACGCACCATGCCAAACCCGTCGCGCGTAGAAGCTAGGATGCTAGATATCAGAGCCTGTTTGACGCATCGACTCTCCCGGAAATCACACCTCTGGCAGACAAGAATCATCAAGCCCTTTTTGAGAGAATGAGTCATTGACAAGGTCACCCGATAGGACACCAGTATGCCTCACCGTTGTCGGGACCATGAGCTGTAAAGTATCAGCTCAGCAGAGATGATTGATGCGATACGTCCAGATTACTCACTCGTGTAGACCTTCAAACGCATATGAATCGCTGTCGACGGCTCTTCATGACAGAGAGACTCACCAATGACCCTCGAGTAACGATATAGGATTCCAGTAATTGCTGACAAGATGCCAGTAACTGAGGCGGAATGCCAGTCAGCGCAGCGAATTGCGAAGCGGCAAGCGGGAGCGTCCAGCCTACCATGCTTCTACGGTCTGAATAGTGTGGAAGGTCTCCAAGGCTCTGCGAGGGGCGGAGGATTCACGCTGATACTTGTGATAGCAGGCGAATTGTGCTCACAAGATCACAATCACCTTGAAGCCGCACGTCAATGTGAGGAGACGGTAGGTGTGCGATGCGTAGGTGAGACGTACCATCCAAACAATCACAGGGCGGTCGTTGGGATAGAGCCGAAAGTACTCGTATGTCTGGAGGACGGTCATGCCGTATATTCTAGGGGAGGTCACGTCAGCAACACACTACCGACTCGCTTGCGAGGGACACAAACACAAGGCCGACGGCGGTACCAATGAGCAGCGCGCCATATGTATTGTCCAACGCAGGCAACAGCGGGTTGCCCACGAATGACTCGGAGACAATTCGAGGAGCGCCTTCGTAGGAGTGGGACATGGCCATTGACTGCTGGGGGCGTTGATAGCTTGGCAAAGATATATGTAGTGCGACCAAGCGTCAAGGCAGCCGGCGTTGTCTGGACTCTGCGAAAGATCGGGGAATAGAACTCTATGTAGTCTGTCGTGCTGCATCTGTAGATTGAGCGCATTGCCTTAATCAGGAAACATTGATCCTGATGAAATGGGGCGGAAAAGACGACTGACCATCATCGGAACGTCGAGAAACACGTATCTGCAGCGAGCTCTTCAAAATCACTGCTGTGCGTTCTCGTCAAGCCCCTACAAAGCGAGGCCCTAGAGGCTAGAAGCGCAACGCCGAACAACGGCATCTCGGAGCGGCAGCCCATTGGACAACTGGTGACAAAGCGCCGACGCTGGTGATTCCATCTTGCGCCCCAGTGACCGCGGTGGTCCGGCGATGGGTAGAAATATTGCGGCAGCCTGCGAACAAAGCTTGGGCGTTGCGCGATAAGAAGCATGATCTATACATCGGAATACGTATCAGAGGCCTATGGCAAGCCCGGAAGAGGTTGGGAGGGAGAGACTGGGAGAGAGCAGTCAGTGAAGCGTCTGCCTGACGGCCTTGGCTGCAACGTGTCCAGATCGAATCGGGGAGCTATCGGCCTCTGATCCTAACAGTAACAAACACCTTCAGCGAGTTCGGGTACGCGACATCGTACAACCCTCAACGTATCCAAACATTGCAGCTAGATGATAGGTAGCCCTGCTTCGCTCAAATTACGGAAGAAAATGCAGAAAATGCGAAACGTACTTTGTAGGGGCGTTATTCATCGCCGCGTCCTCAAACTCGGTCGACCAGCATGCACGGTTTCAGTAGTTTCCCTCCTTCTTGCTCGTCCAAACAGTAAACGCATAGGCTCGCTTGCCAGCCGGTAGTTCCCCGTCCCTGTGACAATATACTTAGGTGCTCACTAGTACTGTTGATCGTCGCGAAAATGCATGTTGAGAACTTCCATGTTAGATCTGCAAGTAATCAATCCCGAGGTATGAGAGCGACCAGGGAACCAGTACTAAGTAGTAGGTGCAGCGGTAAGTACTAGTGAGTGACAGCCATCACTGGCGCAGCCTGCTGCGGTCGTGCCGTTTTCCGGAGATCCGGGCCGACACGTTAGCGCCCTTACTCGGTCGACGGCGGTGTCTGGTTCGCGTTCTTCCAACACATTCTGGACATAAGTATGGTATGTCTAGTTGGAGAAAACCGCTTTTGAAGTGCATAGCTCATGCAATGTTACAGGCAGGCCAAGTGCACACGGGAGGACTCTCCGGGCGGGTGACTGCCGTGGCCAGTGGCGTCCCAGTGTCTGAGCTAAAACAAGCGTGAGCCTTATCATCGTCAAGCTTTTCAACCGCTTTAAGCATCGACATACTTCTTGACTCATGACAGTTATGTCTGCAGCGCTCACCATAGCCCTCGGACGACGTGTCCTTCTCGACCGGAAGTTGTGGTTCGATACGCAGGGTCTTCTGCTGCCAAGACCAAGCCAGCACGGGGAAAACTCTAAGTAGTGCGGTATTACTGAAGTGCCAGTCTCAGTGGAACCCGTGCATGCGCTACAGCAGTGCACTGACCCTCGACAGACTTCAGCCTGGACCAGCAACGGCGAGGGCAATGGCGCTCGACCATTTAAACCTGGAGGAGAACGATTAATTTCTCGGACTGTCACACCTCGGACATAACTTAAGTATGTCGTCTTTAACCCTGATATGAGTGAGTCGTGCCCTTGCCCAGCCCAGCGTCCACGTTGACTTTCTAGACGCATTGCAGTGCGGTGCGGTGCTACGCACACGTCCATCGGCTTCTGCATCATCCTGTTCCGGCGGTATGCCGACATTGCTCGTCGAGAAGGGCTGTAAAATTGTGGCAAGCTTCCGGGCTTCTATCGTCGCAGGTCACCGGATGCCAGTCGAACGAATCAGCGAAGATCGTCTTCCTGTAGATGACCATAGAAGGAAGCTTACAGCCTTATCCCGAACATCCTCGCAATATTACCATGGTCCACGATCTCCTCCGGCCTCACCTGGGGTGCTGGAGAGACACCCCGATCCGCTGCATGAACCTCTCCCATGGAGCTCTACCGCCCAGCGTGCGCCCAAGGGATCCCAGTATATGTTTCTAATGACTCCGACCCAATCCCGGCGACGGAATGCAGGCACCACAAGAAGTCTCCGCTTGGTCTAACAGCTACCGGGAGACCTTGCTCTCGGCGCGTCATTACCTCTACCACTTAGTCGGTGCAAGGATACCTGTGAGTCTGCACTCATCAGGAGACTCCTTCATGGTAGCCGTTTGCTAAAGGAGTCCGCGAAACATGAGCCCTCAAGGCGGCACCCACACACATGGAGTTGACAGCGTGGAGATCTCATACGCTCGAGGACAAGCCGACGGCATGAAGGGACTTGTCATGTAAGTGTCCCTTTTGGCGTCAACTTCACGTCGGCTGACTCGGAGCGGACCGTGAATGCGACGTGTTCCCACATCTCGTACCTAACCTCTGCATCCGCTTGATTCAAAACAGGTGCTGCACTGTTTGTGTCCTATGCCGTTACAACGAACATTCACCGTGAAACGAAAGATCGTGAAGGGCTACAGCCTGCACGGCGGACTTCTATGAACCTTACATACTCTCCACCCGCTGTCGCCGAAGGCCATCCTGATGATTGAGCTGCCACAGGATGTCATCCCAGGTGTATCGTGAGACCTTGTCAAGGTCCCGCGCTAGCACCTCGGACAAATCTGCCGCGCAAGGTTATGTCCAAATTCTATAACGCCCGGCGACTTCTGCTTCTCCCTCAAACCGAGACTGTCTTCCAACCCGCAGTATAACTCCCCCAAACTGCGTTGCGTCAGGCGGACCAGTTGCTGGCTCTGTACTCGCAAGTCACGACGGATCGGATGTCCTACTCGCATGAGCTCGCCGCCAGGACGATCGCCGCGACCCTCGTTGCTGCGCCCGAACTGCCCGCGCTTGACAACACTTATGGCGCCCTCTTCCTAGGCATGGTGTTTGGGCTCATGTGCGTGTCCTTCCCGTAATCCTTCTGACCTCCGTTAATGTCCCTCTCATTAGGCTCTACGGACTGACCGTCCACCAGACGTACAGATACTTCAGGCTATACCCGAGCGATCGGCACTTTCTGTTTTGGTTGGTGCGTGTGCTAAGTAACCTGATCTCCTTCGTACTGTGGATGCTGACCTCAATTCTGGACGCTGGTGTTCAGGTGATCACGATCGTGTACGTGCATTCGACGCAAGTCCCGCTTCCTCGATCTCATATTCTCCGACAGTATCCTCGAGACGGTTCATACTGTCGCTATAATCGCTGCATGGTGAGCTACCCCGTTGAATATTGGGGTGACCAGGAGCTCAAACCGGGTCCTCAAAGTTACTGGCACCTCATTAACAACTTCTTCAATCCGCTATCGTTGCAGGAGGGCTACTGGTACGTCCTATGCTACAAGTGCCTGAGATAAGGCTGTTAACCATTGAGTGTGCGTTCTTCAGGGGAACGAGGGTGAGTGAAATCAGTCGAATTATAATATCGCCGAGAGGCTTCCATCTAACTGTCAACAGGTACTCACTCCAGTCACTGTGAGCTTTTCTCCTAGTTCAATTTGCCTCCCGCCGCTCATTTTTGACTGCAGGGATTGACAATCCTCGTATGCCAGTGGTATGCATATCCATCCGATTACTTCAGGCGATATGGCTGACGCCGCGAATACCCATACAGCTTCTACGCACGCCGGGTGTGGTATGTCGGACCCAAGTATCGCTACCTTGTCGGTGTCGCAGCAAGTATTCATATGTATGGCGATGAACTCTTACTGATGGCATCTACTCCGCCAGGGATGCCTCATAGTCGTCATATTCGGTAGGTCTTCACACTCGAGGACCCTTAACGCGCCACTGAGTCTCATAACTGCCCAGGTCTGACTGTAGGTGAGAAAAGCGGCCGCCTCGTATAGGTGTTCATGTCTGACCACGACCTCGCCATAGCCTCCACAGTGGAAACGTAGCTATTTGGCACTGCCTCCCCTCGAGCGTAACTGATCAAAGCATCTCTGCGCCAGGATACGCCTAAGCCTTGCAGACTTCCAGCATGTCAGCGTGAGTTGACCGCGCTTTTGGAGCTGTGCAGTACTTGCGCTGACCTCCGTCCCGTCCTGGCAGTGGCTCGTGTCAGCCTTGTTCGGCGTTGCCGTTTCAGTAGACATCATCCTCACGACTACCCTGATCGTCATCTTGCTACGAAGTCGGACCGGGTTCAAGCGGTGGGTGGCCAACCTGCGAGCGCATTCCGTTTCCTTATCAATGTCGCTTCTAGCACGGACTCGACTCTCGGAGTGATCGTTGTCTACACCGTCAACACAGGTAGTATGGAGCCCCGCTCGATCGTTCGTATATTGGCTGACATGGTCTCTTCGCACAGGTCTTTTGACGAGCATCGTCGGTCTCTTCTGCTTCGTCTTTGTGAGTCAAGTCAACTTTGTTATGCTCTTTGCAGTCCTGCTGACGTCGATGCCAGGCCATCATCCTTCCGGGGAACATCATCTACATCGGCATCAGCATCGTTGGCACCAAGCTCTACGCAAACTCAGTTCTCGCCGTGTACGCCTGCCTTCTATTCAGTGTCGCGTACTACTGAGCTGACGTTCTCGCTCACGCGCCATGTCTACAGGCTGAACTCCAGACGAGCTCTGTCCAATAGGATGCTCGAGGGTGACGAGATGGGCTCGTTCGAGCCCCGGGTTGCGGTTCACCGCCCACACACCCAAGCGGAGACATGGGACATCCCCCAGGTTTGTTTGCTTCATGCTCTTCTCGCATTACGGCTCACATAGTGGTCTCTCGCATTAGGCAGACAGGCCGGTTGATGCGGGCTCCGCCATGAGCTTCGTGCGGCCAACAGACCTCACCACGAACTTTACGACGGAGCTTACGACTTTGGATTCGGAGACGGCGGGCACGCGGAGTGTCATGCTTCAGTTTGGTCTGGATGACAAGAAGGCGGACGTCTTTGAGAAAAAATCCGTTACGTCGTTGCCCGTCTGATCTCAGATGCGTCCACGACCACCACCCTGGAGGGTTCAATCTGGCGGTCTGTGAGAGGTGTGGCACACCCAAGTCATCGCAGTTACACGCATCCCGTTATCATGTTGTCTATCACAACTCGGGACTTGCTCTGGTGCACAGTATACTTATAAGATTGCTACGTCAGTATGAGCGAGCCAGTATATGTACGAGTCGTATGTATGAGAACAACCTATCTTTGCTCGGCACAAGGATCGAGCAAGTTGACATTGAGTTGAACGGTGCTGCTGCGCCGTCCTGTATATGACATCTCGACGTTCTTACAAAGAAGAGAAGTCGTCTGGCAGGAGTAACCTAAGTTGGTACATAGCGCGAGTAACCCGTTCTCCCGAACCACGTACAATACAGCCGGCAGCCAAATATGTCGAGCCCGTCAAGAAGATGAAACTGCAACACGCGTTACAGCTTCGCACCTACACCCTTCGGCTTGCGCGCCTCGAACAGGGCGACGACCCCGACAATGCGCACATCCCACTCCTCATACGACTCTCGCAACGCCTCCCTCAAGCCCTCTGCTGAGTCTGCGACGTTTCCGAAGATGCCCTTCTTGTTGTAGATGCCCATGAGGCGCGTCCCGAACCAATTGTGGGAGACCCCCGCCCCGAGGATCGTCGCCCCGTAGACGACCGCACCTGGCGCGAGCACCGGGGCGATGTTCGCGAACACGTCCGTGGCCTTCTTGGGCAGCGCGCCTGGGAGGCAGTGGAAGACGTAGAAGAGCGCGACGGAGTCGAACTTGCCGCTCAGGCGCGCCGGCAGCGGTTGGAACACGTTGTGCTCGAGGAGCTCGATCTGGCCCTTGTACCCGGCACGCGCGAGGCGCTGCTGCGCGTGCACGAGGGTGGTCGGGTTGAGGTCGAGGAGGGTGATGAGCTTCGTCTTCGCGAGCGCGGGCACGGACGCGGCGGGGTAGTACCCGGTGCCGACACCGATCTCGAGGTGGGCGGACTCGCCGAGGTGCTGCTGGTAGAACGGGAGGAGGACGGCGCCCGTGCGGCAGCGCCAGGCGAAGATGTTGGAGATGGTGAGGACCCAGAGGTCGTAGATGCTGAGACCGAATTTGGTGTAGATGGAGGCCGACGCCTCCATTTGCGGCTTGCTCGCTGAGCTCCCGGAGTTGGACATCGCTCGACTCGACGGAGGGCAGATGGGTGGCGGAGAGATGGTGTTCCCTGCTTTTGGTGCCCACGCAGATTTTGAGGGCAGGTGCTGGCAGTGGCCCTGTAAGCTTCGGACCTGGAGCTCAGGGTGCCAGGATCAGAAGGGGCGGAAGGGCATGCAGTAGAAGCGCGGACGCACTACATACGATTTCCCGGCGACAGAGAAATTCCCACACGCCGCCGAGGCGGTGAGCCGAGTGTCAGATCTTTAGATGAGTAGTCGGCGACTTGAATGATACGTATCTTTCACTGCCAGCGTGCTGGTAGGGTTTGTGGATGATGAGGCTGGCCATGGTTCGAACAGAGAGTTCTTTGACCATGGGCGGCTCCATGGCCATATCACGCTTCCGGGGTACACTTAGACTACATACCTTATGGAAGCCCTCAGTAAGGCTCGATAGAAACGACCGACTACTATGAGTAGTTCATTGGTATTCATGCAGCACATCCCGTTCGTGACTGTGAATGCCGGTCGAATCCGCGTCCTATATGGAACTGACTGTGGTAGCTACCACTCGACTACTTGACAAATAGCGAATACACATCGGTGGCTCATGGGGGAACTTGGTACTTACGACCGTAGGGCGCGACATAGTAGTGTCCCGTAGCGACTATACGGCCGAAGGCTCGGCCGTGTGAGGGTCCATTTGTGTGTTCCGGATACGCGGAAGGGGATATGTGACGGTGATATTCTCGTTGCCTTCTGTCATGGCATGCAGGTGGCTCGCGAGCACAGGTTGGGGCCCGATCTCGACGAAGGTCGCGGTTTCGTGCCGCAAGAGCATCTCCTCTACGGCGTCTTGGAACAGAACCGGCTGCACGGTGCCGCCCCAGAAGTACTCCGGGTCGAACGAGCCGTTGAAGAGCCCACCGGTGACTGACGAGTACACGGGGACCTTCGGAACGCACTCGCCCTCCGCCGGAATGGGAAAAACGTTGGAGAGTCGCTGCATGAATTCTGCGCGGCATAACTCCATCATCGAGGTGTGCACGGGGATGCGTGTGTTGAGGCGCCGCGCGGGGATGCCAGCAGCAGTAGCCGTGGTGACTGCGAGCTCGACGTGAGCCTCCTGGCCCGAGAGGGTGAGCGCCTGGGGCGCGTTGTAGCATGCAATTTCCAACACCCCCTCCCCCAGCTCGGCGCAAACCTCGGCGATGATGGACCGCGCCTGGTCGGAGGTGCACGACATTGCAGCCATAGCACCCTCCGCGTCCTCGAGACGCGTCAACGCCTGCCCTTGAGCGATAGCGAGCTTGAGTGCGACGAGCTTTCCTGCGGCCCCAGATGCACAGAGGACTGCGATCTCGCCGGCGGAGTGTCCGACGACGACGTCGGGGCGAACACCTGCGACTGCCAAGGCATCGACGACGGCGAGCTGGAACATCGTGAGGGCAGGGAGTGTAATGACGATGGGCCAGGGATCGCCGAGCACGTCAGTCGGTCGATTAGCGGAGTTGTCGAACAAACCCGTAGACAGAACGAGTGAGATGCCAACGACGGATTCATAGGCTTGGTCGAGCTCGAGGATGCTTTCACGAAACGGCTCGCAGGTGCGGAACAGCTCCCTTCCCACTGCGAGAGACGGACATCAGAACTGGTGCTGGTGCGGATAGTATGTAACGCAACTCACTGTCGAAGTACTGCGTCCCCTCTCCAGAGAACACGAAGACAAACTTTGGGGATGTGCCGATGTTGGTAAGCAGCCGTCCGACGGGCAAGCCGTCCGTCTCTCGCTGCACGACAAAGTCGAAAGACGACATATGTTCCACGTCGTGGTCGGGAGAGTCCCCGCATCGCATCTGGCACGCTATGAGATCCTGCATGGCTATGTGATCGATCTCAACTACTCACGACGGCGATCATTTGAGGTAGTTCGAGCGTGTACGGCGTTGCGCAAAGTGCGGTCATCTCTTGCAGTGTGTCTCAACAGAGACTCGACCAGCCCCTTTATACGCACATCCTCCAGTGCATGGCTCACGCGTCAGCCTCCTCAGGTTTCAGGACTCTGTGTGCGGCGCTGGGAGAGGATCGGTAGACGGTCCGCGCGGAGCTGCCTTTCTCCGTCCTCGTGAGTAGGAGCAATGCTGTAGGTTTGATTAAGGATGTTACTGGCTGCACCAGGGCTGAGCTGTCAGTGAAATTCATCCCGCACAATATCAATCGTCTAGATCCGGAGACTCACCTGTGGATAAGAGATGGCTCCTGCCAGGGACTACTAACCACTTAATTTCGACCCGGTGGTGAGAACGGCTGGAGCTCGTATGCCGGGCTCGAGCTGACGCGCAATATGCCCTGACAGAAGACTTGGTAAATTTTTGCTGAACAGTCATGCGCCACGGGCGGTCGATGTGTAGGCGGCGGCGGCGACTGGGCGTGGTGGTTCAACTTCAGAAAGGTTCTACTCAAGCGCCGATCTGTCCGGAGATATCGTCCCGCAAGGCCGGCTGGCGCGGCTATTGAAGGCGTACTTATGTTACTTACCTCCATGTTTGTTCTGCCGTCTCTCGCTCCTAGAAGCTCAGGTGAGTCTGATGTATTGATCACGATCCTGTTCTTGACCTGACCCTCGTTAAGATGAAAATTTTTGTAGGGATTCAAACTTGCTCTGCCCTGCAGAGTTCTTCAGACGTTTGACCCCGCGGACTCGGACCCGTCTCGTCGGCGGTCGCATCCCCTGAATCTTAGAGGAAGACAACAGGTGTCATATGCTCTGTTTCATTAGCGCATTTGTATTACTGAACTCTGCTTCGTCCCGTATCGTTCAACCCTCCACACGCATGTGAGTGGGGTGCGCCTGTAGGTCCTTCCTTCATCGGCTGCACCTCTAATAGCAACCTCCTGACCGTTGGTATCTCTGTGTCTACGGACAGCCGCCCTCGTGGGTAATCTTGGAGCCACCCAGCTCGGTACTCGACCACCGGCAGCCGATATGGACTTCTTTGCGAGCACTTCGTTTTCATACCGACGGTTGCAATCTCATGCCGGGCATGGCATGTGAACTTCCAGGGTCCGTGACCAGACGGCGCAAAAGGTGAAGCGCCGACGTGGCCCACCCGACACTCACTACGCCGGTATAAGTCGCTAGCCCTACAGTGTGTGGCACGGAATCTCAGCTACAAGGTGCGCACTACTTGTGAGGGTAAAGAGGCATACGATGGCGAATGTTCACTACCGCTGCAGTTGTACTTGCCGCCTTTTCTTCCCGAGCTGACCTCGCTCATTCCCTACAAAGTATGACGGACGGCTGTCCGGCCACGCGTTAGATCGCTACGTCCTTCCCGTGGACTAATAGCGCATCGGTCTGATCGTCAACATCCTGCAACGTGGGCCCACGGAGCATGTCTTCCGTCACGGTACCGCCTACATGGACACACGTAGAGCGGCTCGCGGATGGAACACCTCGGTGAGCCGTAGGGTTGCTACGTTCCTGGCCCAACGTGACTCTCCGCCAACCTCGAGGCCGGCTTCTAAGCACCCAGAATTCGGATTGAAGGCGCTTCCTCACACTTCCTCATTATGCACCCTGAGCGGTGTCAGGGCCGGTATGTCTTCCTCATGCTCGTCAAGACGCGCCGGCGAGGTCGAGGGTCAGTGACTGAGGTGACTCAGTACCTTCAGTCGGGTTCAGCCAGCACGGGCCGAGGACCACCCAGCATCCACAGCACAGCCGCGGACTTACAGGTTCTTACGTGGGGCGTTCGGTCCGGTTGTCGCTGACGCTCTTCCTAAGACGGCGGTCTCACCGCACAAAAGCCGCCCACCAGGTGCAGCAGAAATCCGAAGGAAGAGAGGATAGGTCAGCATCCGACTGGAAATAAATGGCAAGGCGCCGACCACTGCCAGAGCCCGAGAGAGAAGAAGTAGGAGCACTCACAGGTAGTGATCTTCCTTTCCGCCTCGGACGAAATCACAATCTTGGCCGGCTTTCTACGGGCATTCTTGAATCGGGAGCTCTCCGCCATTCGCCCGGCTTAACGCGAGGCCGACTGTTCACGATGAGGAACCCCAGGCGTATAAATGTCCTTATCATCATCCCTGTCTCAGCTAGGTGTCACCGCGTTGTTCACCTGGTCATCTTCACTCGGCTTCCTCCTCCCCTCTCCCCTCTCACCTTGCTCCCGTGCCCCCGGCTTGTGATCTGCGATGTCATATCTTGCTCGGCCTCTCGTTCGCTAAATGAGGACCAGCCTATGCACTGATAGTAATACTCAAGCCCTCAGGAGTATCCTCCGAGTGCAGCCAACGGTACTGTCTCAGCGGGCGAAGTTGGGCGAGTCGTGAATGCGGCCTCAATTTCCACAATCTATCTGTCGGTATGTTGAACCCTGTCCAAAACCTCGTTGAGCTCGGGCTTCGTTCGCACTGACGGACTAAGTACAAGCGATAATGAACGACACCCCAACCCTACACCAACTCGTCTGTCTTCGTCGAGCCATAAGGTGTTACATCTGACGACTCGAGCCCTCGCCGCCGCCCTTCGTCCACGCCTCTGAGGCTATGCGGCTTCGTAACGGATCGCGACTCGATGCTCTGTACGTCTTCGAGTTCGATGGTATCGACCTGGGTCTCTCCTGTGCCCGTTTCCTCGAAACCGTCTGTGCGGCGTAGATGAAGGACGGTCCCATAAGACCCGCTGCCGACGCAACTGGTCGTGTTTACCGCTGCAGCTTGGAAGGAGGTTAACGTCTTTGATTGAGTGCGATTCATGTCGTCGTGGAACGTCAAGTTTAGGGATACTAGGATGATGATCCCGGTCGGGTATATCCCCTGTGTTCTCGTGAGCGACTTCATCAATGATAGAGCACACGCTGTAGCGCACGAACCGTGAAATGTGGAATCATATCTGCAATGATGTACACGCCGTTGTCGCCAATCTCGAACAGCGCAACAGTGATGAGCTACTTCATGGTTAGAATAAGTCGTTGAGATGGATCGTAGGATGCTCACCAAAACTACGCTGTAGATCGCACCTGACTCAATGAAGATGAGGAGAATAGTGCGGTGATACCCGCCTCCATGCGTGCTGGAATTCTTGAGGACCCGTAAAGCTTGCAAGCTTCTCCTACATTAGGCGTTAGCAATGACGCGATTGGATATTGTCACGTAAGTTGAAGACACACCATGCCTTGTACGATATGGCACTGATTGCGTACAAGTTTGCGACGCAGGTCAGAGCGGCTACAGCGGAGAACCACTGCATGATCTCGTCACTGTAGACTGCTTGTCCGGGAGGTGAGATCACAAAGGCGCGGACGAGCCCCAAACCTGATGCTGTGAGTACTGCTGAGTCTGATATTTCCTACGGGCAGTAAGGATGGTACCCGTACCGAGGCCGCCAAGTATACACAGGGCGGGAAGGGCGATGACTTTGTAGCTTCTCGCCCAGAGTACCCATGTTCTCCAACAGACAATGGAATCCTGTGATCTCCTAAGTGAAGGTTGAAGTCGAGAAGGATAGAACTTCGCATACGCTCAAAAGACACTGATAATCGTACTGTCAGCTTCCCGGGTCGCACACGTTGTAGTAAAGAATCACTGACGTTGACCACTTCAATGGCTATTTGACAATAAACGAGGGGATTTCCTTGATCGTTCAATATGGATAAGCGACCATCAGCAGCTTGTTGATCGAAGAACGCGATGAGGTTCTGCTGCATCGAGAGGGCCAAGTGGGCTGTCGAAAGGCTGTACATGATGACCGTGAGGATCGTCATGTTAACGTTGGCCAATGACGTCCTCTTGGTCCGTCTTCTTCTCCCAGGAGCTCTGTACAGCTGTCAGAGAAGCCACATGGGCGATACCAACAAACGCAGAGATGCGACATACAATAGAAGATACATGGTGCCTGCGAAGAGCACCGTGTACACGCCTGTGGGCATATCAGGCGGTCAGTTGATTATTCGCAATATTGAACATGTCGGCAACATACCGTGCAAAATTGCTTCACAGAGTAGTGCGACAAAGTATGCTTTTGGGAGAGAAATGGAGCTCCGGCCCATAGCTAATGACGACTAGGAGTGGCGTAGTAACACAGTCAGACGTTAGAAAACTCCAGGGAGCAGATGGATTGGACGGGCGACGGTGAACACAGAGTGAACTTGGGGAGAGAAGCCCGAGTGAATAATACGGCGAGGCCATTTTGACGGCAACAAGAGATATGTGGTCCCTCCCGAGCGCAGTTTGGGCGCAGTTGGCAAGGTTTGATGAGCTACTTATGTGATCATTAGTAGTCATCAAGGGAGAACAATCGACCGTCTCGCAGATTCACCGCCGACGCTGTGTCTCAGGCTTCAGCCTGTGTTCGGCCACATTGACAGGTCACGCAGCCCAGGACTCACCGCTCCACGTGGACCATAGCCCCATATCAGCCCAATCTCCGGATAAGTAAGCAGCGCGATTGGGAGTCCCGTAAGTACCGGGACGAACTGCTCGGAACACCTTGACCTCCGCTGGTACTGGCAGTGGTGCGCCAGTAGCAATGCAACTTCAGATGCGCTCATACTTCCAACGTGCTCCCGAGGACCCCGCGATGGATGACGTTATCGTAGCTCTGGACCACATGAGCAGCGAGTAGGTTTTACGGCGGCGAGAATGTCCCTCCCTCGCTTTCGAGGAGAACCGAGTTGGGAGGCGAAACCTGTCCCGTCCGGGCGTGCCCATCCAGGCCCATTCACTTCTGAGAAGCACATACATACGTAGTATGTAACTGGGACGGATGATCATCGATCTTGGCCACTTGGGCGGCGAGCGATTCAGATGGGCGACAGTGGGCGCTGCGACGTTCGCGCTTGGCACGGCGACGTGCGGCTTCAATTGTTCCCCACTGCCCTCCAGTGCTCGCCCGATCAATCAAAGCGGGTTTACGGTCTACCGTATGCAGCGTTTGTCGATGACGACAGCATAATACAAGATATTCACTTACGGTGCGGTACAGTGGAAAACTGTTGAGCCGACTGCAGCAGGCAGGAACCCACGCACTGCCAGATGGAGACCTTCTTTAACTGTCCTCGTGAAGTGAGGCGTATCGGCATTGGGGATCTTTCCGGTTGTGTATTGCCACGATTCACGAAAAAAGGTGCATCGCGCGACAGCTCCCGGGAGTATCGCAAGTCCATCGTCAGTCTGCCATGGCCCATAGTATTTCTCGTATTCTATCCAACATGAATCAGCTCGGGCGGGTATACAGCTCAAACCATGACCAATAGACTCAGAGTTTGGATAACCCCACCGCTCTTATGCAACTTGCGTATGAGGCGTAAGATGGAGATGCGGCGAGCTCACGCGGATGGAGGTGCGACTTCTCCTTCCGTTCCTTCTCTGCCATCATGAACGCCCACTCCAACAGCCTGGTGATAAGGTCATCCAGCTCTGCTTCCGTGTTCTTGGCATGAACGACGACGCGGATGCGCTCCTGGCCACGGGGGACCGCCGGGTAGGGTATGGGGCGGGTGTCGTAGCCCAGGCTGCGGAGGAACTCCGCGAGGGGCATGGGTGCGCTCGTTATGATTGGGAAGATAGGACTAGTGATTCCCTCCGGGAAGCCGGACGGTGTGTTTCGAGGGAAAGGCGAGAGAATGTGAGGGGGTATAGACGCAAGCGCAACTTTGAGCTTTTGCTCGAACGACGCGGATAGACGGTGGAGCGACGATATCAGCTGCGAGGGATGGGCCAATCAGCGCGGAGCACATAGCAAGCGATATGACGCTGTACCTCGGTTCCAGCTTCGCTTTCAATGTAGTCGCAGGATGCATCCATTGCGGCGACGGTGGCGTAGGAGAGCGAAGTCGAGAATATGAATGGGCGACCGTAGTTGATGATGTACTTGCGGACGATCGGAGAGCAGAGCAGGACCGCTGAAGGGATCGAACGTCAGTACACCACTCAGCACATTCCACAACTGGCATGCACAGAACGTACCACCGGTGAGTGCACGTGCTTTACCAAAGGTATGGAGCACGGTGTCGACGCGGTTCTCTAGGCCCAGGGCGGACACGAGTCCGCGGCCCTGCGTGCCGTATATTCCAGTCGAATGCGCCTCGTCGACAGCGATGTGTCCGCACCCAGGAGGGATCAGTTCGTCGACCAGCTGAACGAGTTCGGGCAAGGGTGCGAAGTCGCCGTCCATGCTGTACAAGCTCTCCACGGCTATGAACAGAGTCGCCGAGCCGCGAGCGATCTCCGGGTGTGCGCCAAGGACACGAAGAATGGTGTCGCGCAGCGACGGGATAGAGTTATGTGAGAAGGAATAGAGAGCACTCCGGGCCCGGGAGCCGAGCAGTCCGTCGCGCGTGGAGGCGTGTACGAGCTCGTCGAAGATGATGGCGTCGCCTGCCTGAGGTACGGCCTGCCAAAACGCGACGTTCGCGTCAAATCCGGAGTTGAAGAGAAGAGCGGATGGGGCCCGGAAGAACGTCTTCATCCTCTCTTCAAACAGGACGTGCACGTGGGCGTTTCCGCACAGCACGCGCGATCCTCCGCTCCCAAAGACGAGTGGCATCTGCGAGATCTTGTCCAGGAATGCCTGACGGAGCTTCGGGTCTGTGCAGAGCGAAAGGTAATCATTGGAGAAAAGATCTGCGGTGGGGAACGGGACGTCGTTGTGCAGAAGGTCCTGCGTAGGTACCAACCGGCGCTGGCGTTCATCGATAGCTCGCTCGAGAGCGACGGAAAGAGGAGGTGACATGGTTCCTTGCGAACGAGTGTGCGTATGAGGAGATGGAGACGAACGACAGGGAGAGACTTCTGGATCGAGACCGCAGATTTTACCCTCGTCGTGATGCTTCTAGGACGAGGAAGAACATATCAGATGTGTACTGCATGTGGTGTATCTTGTACCTGCAAGTGGTTCAAGCGATCAGAACTGTCACCGCTCGAGACTCACAGACAATGCGGGAGATGAACCGCCGCATAATGCGAGGCCGCCTTGTTCGCAGTGGGTATCTCCGTATCTGCGCAGGCTACTAGTTCATCACGCCGGAACACCGTGGAGAGTGAATCGAGCGTAGCGCTGATGAGGGGGATCCGCAGAGTTGGACTAGGCTGTGTCGAGCAGTGTCGAGACTCGAGCGGATGATGAGGACGGAGACGTCGAGGAGAAGAAGAGGATGAACATGTCAGAATCCGCCAGTGCCACAGGTGCAGCCAATTTGAAGTTTGAAGTTGCAGTGCCGCTCAAAAAAATCTCGCTATGTACGTGGAGGATGCCATGAGGATGATGAGCTGGATACCTGCAGGCAGTAGCAGGCCGGACCAGGACATGATGATGATGGACTGCTTCAAGGTCGAGGGCGTCTAAAACTTTGCCTCCTCCCACTGCCAGCTCCTCCCGCCACCTGGCATCCGGACGCCGACGCCCCGTCTACATAAACGTATAGTCGGCCTGTACTCACTGCTCAGTGTACTCGCTCGAGTCAATTACTCGTCATCGGCACCCCGTCATCGTCTCACCCCTGCGCCAGGATGCTGCCGTGACGTATGTCTGAGTCTCACGTTGCCAAAATGCAGTACTCAGTAGTACACACGAATCTAACAGTGCAAGGGCCATATACGGTACGTGCCTACCCACTGCGACAGACAATCGAATTTTAAGCACAGGGCGAGTAGTGCCTGCCGCCGGCTTTTAAACCCGAGAGATCCCCGTTTTAAGCATCAGAACCGCCTCCGGCGTAATTCGGGCGCGGAGTGAAGTGCTTTGGTAGCTTCGTTATCCTGAGCGTCCTGTGCCCGACTCATGCCTTCCCTTCATCATGATAGATGCGGACAGCTGTCGTCGAAGACAAGAAGTCGTGCCACAAAGCACCGCGGTTGGACAGAAACCGGACCCCGGAGACCTGCGCTGCCGCTTTCCGAACGTCTTCGTGGGATCACAGTTGGATCACAGCCCCCTGAAGCGACTCCCGCTGATCAGCACGCCCACTGTGCGCCCACTGCGGCGCAGTACCCTGTTCGTACATACCCGAAACCCTTCAAGCTGTGGGCGATCCGGACACAAGACCGCACTGCTCATAAACGTGGTTAGTGCATGTGTGGAGGCGATAGCACCCTTGACTGACCATTGGCTCTCTGTTCGTTCAGCTGCCACTGCTAGCGAACCAGCATGTCGTCCAAAAGGGATCCCGGGGCTTACGTCCGAGTGGCCCGACCCTCTGATCACGCTGCGAGTACCCGGGTTCTGACGCGGGCTTTCGCGAAGGACCCTGCGATGAATTGGTACGGGGGCGTAACGGAGTTGGTGGAGGATGTCGAGCACCCGACGCCCAAGGCCAAGCGCAGCATGCGGAACTTGAGCTGGTTCCAGGAGGCGTTGCTCAAGCTCACGGTGCTCGTCGGGGGCGTCGTCACTGTGGTTGTTGTTCCTCGACCTGATGCCAAGGATGAAGCTGGAGCCAGCACAATCAAGGACAAGGAGAAACCAGACGAAGAGGTCGTGGCAGTGTGTCTATGGCTTCCGCCGGGCAAGACGCTCGACGTGGGGCCCATCACCGTGTTCCGATCTGGCCTTCTGAAAGTCCTCAGAGGTTGGGGATTCGGAGGTGTCAAGGTGAGTCGCTGCAATCCTGTTGATGCCGGGCCGCGTGTCGCTCACATTTCGACTTGTCAGCGCGTATTGTTCGAGTTCTCGCCTGCTGTGGAACACAGCTTGGAGAAGTCGTTCAAGGCCCGCGGGCTGGAGCGACTTGACTCGTGGCACTTACTGACAGTCGTCGTGGACCCCGACCATCAGAAGAAGGGTACGTGGCGTCGTGGCGCTTGTTGTTGAAAAGTCGTCGATAACGCTCTTGTGCTATGCAGGATATTCTTCTATGCTCATGGAAGAAGGATTCCGACGCACTTCACCGAAACCGGTACATCTGGAGGCTACGACGCCGGCCAGCCGCGACATTTATGCCCGGTATGGGTTCGAGGTACTACTCTGCGCCGTGTGATGGGACATGAACGCTGTTGTAAGACTGATATGCTGTCGGATAGATCGACGAAGTACACCACTTTGGCGTCGGGAAGGTTGACAAGAACGGCGTCAAGGCCAAGGGCGAGGCTGCGACTGGATTCCCGGAGTGGATCATGACGAAGGTAGGGTCTCTTTCCGGATCTCCGGATAATGTCTGACCTTCGTGTTGCTCGAGCAGTGGTAGACACGACAGTGGTCGATGCGCATGTATCAAACTTCTCTGTTTGTTCTCCTCTGGAACCCCAAAGCCCGAACATGCAGCACGAGGATCAAGTACTCCGGTCTCCTGCCGTGCAGCAGTGCGTGGTGTCAGGGAGTAGTAGTGTGTACATCGTACTCACCCGAGGCCGAGCGATACCATGGTCCTTGTGCTAGCGGCAAGTCGTAGTAATGACATCGGTCTGCAGTTCGTATGCGCACATGAAGCCTGCTGCACGCCCAGTCAATCATCAATAATATATTGTTTAAATCGCAGTCATCATGCTTTGAACCTCGGCCTCATGTCTATTCCTGGACACGCTCCGTATGTCCATGTCGTTCGTGTCATCGTCGACACATGACGTCACCTTGCAGATCGCTCGTCCAACGTCAAAGTGCACTTCCCCAAAGATATATAAGTCGCAGACCTCTGAGAGTCGTCCTGTCGCTCCTTGTTCTCTCCCCCCATGTCGCTGCACCAGCTGCGTGCGCTCTGTCGTTGGCGACGGCTGCAGGTACCTACTGAGTGAGTGCTTGTCGGTGAGTGCCAGTTTGTGTCCAGGTCAGGCTACGCGGAAGAGCGCATATATGCTGTCTGATTCCACCATCAGAGACACGCTCATCGTGCTGCGCGACGACTTTCAGTCGCAAACCCTCGCGTGTTGGGGTGCGACTCGAAAACCGGATGTCCTCATGCACATGGCTCGGACGTAACGTTAACGCATCAGGCTGGCTTTTGGCTTCACGCTCAAACTTTGCCGCATATACTCAGGTCTAAGATAGGTCAGTCAGCACATTGAACTGAGACGAGCTCGAGGTCCGATCTCGCGAGTCGCGTCCTAGTCGCGTCGCGCGTGAGCGCGTGTCCGACTCTGACGCGTCCCAGTCGGCGTCTGCGCGCAAGGCGGCGGCCACGTGGGGTTGAATTGGACTCTTCGTCTTCGCGCCCTCGACCGTTGAGCTCGCGCTGCCATCCCCCCCTCCCCCTCTACCTTCCTCTCTCCGCCGTATTCCCCCTCCATACCATCCGACACCAGCGCAAGCTCCTCCCAAACAGAAATCGCTATAACGAACTGTGAGAATCTCCCGGACGTTCGCCGTATGATCGCCGCAAGAAGCTAACCAGTCCTCGGCGATAGACTCACGCTGAGCCCCACGTTCTCTACTTCCCCTTGCGACCCGCCTGTCTTTCGTTCATTTGCGACGGCGATCATGTCGCAGCCCACCCAGGTGCTGCCCTCATGGCTCACACTTTCGACCACTGTCGTCACTCTCCCTGACGGTGGCATCTCGACGTCCTCCACGATCCTGCGTTTGCCACTGACGTATTTTGGCCCAAGTGTGAGTCACTCTTGTCTACGTACTTACTCCTGACGCGACCACCGCTCATGTTTCACGCAGATACCTCTGGGTACCGACGGCGTATGGACCTATGGCGGTCTCACGCCTCCCCCGTCGACCACCTTTACTCCGACCTCTGCGACACCCACTTCTACTCCTGTAAGCTCTACGATTACCCTCGCCCCCACCACATCTTTGCCAGCGACGTCTGGCTCGCCGCTGCCTGCGAGTTCGTCAGGGAGCTTATCGTCGAGCTCTTCCTCTTCCACCACTGCTGTCCCTACCGTCGCGTCACAAGCGTCGCATGGCATCTCGCCTTCGACCCTTGGTGCCATACTGGGCAGTGTGCTCGGTACCCTACTGCTCCTCGTGCTGATCGCTATCATCTTCCTCATCCGCTCCAACCGTCGCCGCCACGCTTCTGCCGACCCACGAGATCCCTCGTCCAGCTTCCGGAATCGCTCGACGACCCTCATGTCGTCGTTCCGCAACAGCACTCTGCCTATCTGGACAGGATGGGAACTGGTCGATGCTGACGACGCGCAATCCCCGCGTTCTCCGGGCGAAGGCTCTCCCCGCGGCAGCGGCGAGGAGGACGACCCCTTCCTGACGCGGCGGAGCGTACACAGTGGAACGGACTTGGAGCACGCGCGCACGGACACGGACACGCTCGTGAGTCTTCCCGCTATCGCTCGTACTGGCACCATGTCCACACACCATTCGGCGCCCAAGCCCGGCGGATACATCATCCCCCGTGAAGTTCAGATGCGGATGGATGAGGAGATGGGAGACGCGCCGCTCTACCCCAGCGTTCGGATGGTAGAGCGACGGCCGTCTGATGACCAGTATTCCCCGCTTCTGCCTCCGCCGCCCTTGGACACTCTCGAGCCGGGCGGGCGCCGAGCGTCGCTCGGATCAGAGAAGTCGAAGGTGACGGACAATGCGCGGTCTGTGATGTCGGAGAAATCAGGCGACACGGATATTCACGAACCAGAGGGCGCAGAGCTGCTCACTGCGCGACGGGTTAGGGTTGGGCAGCCTGGCCCCAGTAGCGTCGCTACCCCCAACGTCCTTGGACTCGATCGTCTCGCCAACCTCGGACGAATGAGTTGGTTCAAACGCATGTCTTTCATGGGTGCACCGGCAGGGTCGCATCCAGTACCTGGCAGCGAGCGAGAGGCCGCCGCTTCGGACTCGTACACTCGCACGCCCCCTCGTCATTCCCGCAACGGTTCGCACTCCCGGCCTAGTTCCAACTCCCGCACTGGCTCCTTTGCCCGTATCTCCGCGCATGACCCAGTACCGACCACGGACAGCTTTGGCAGGCGTATTAGGCACGACTCCGGACTTGGGTTCGGCTTGACAGACGACCGTCCTATCTCGACGGTCAGTGCGCAGAGTGCGACTAGCGGCAACACGGTCTTCTTCGATGCGAACTCGAGGCCTGGAAGCTCAATGGGCACACGTTCAACTGCTGGTTCTGGCGCGACTCCCGTCCCTCCGGTTCCTCCAGTCCCAGCGGCACACCTGGTCCAGCCGTCGCCGCTGTCCCACGAGGTACGGCACTCGTCGGGTTCTATGTCCACGGCAAGTAGCTACGGACAAGAAATAACGGATCGTCCTCCCACGTATGAGTCTGCCACCGCTCCGCAGTCGCGCACGGGCCTCGAGTACTCGGACATCGACGTGTTGGACATGCCCGCACCTCGACCTGCGTCGCCATTCAGCGAGGCCGCGCATGCCCCTCCCCCCGGTTTGGATCATCTTCCTAACCCCACGGTGTGGCGCAATTCTCATTCTAGCAGCGGTACCCCGACGCCTGCTACGGACAGCATGTCAGGTATCAATTTTGACATCCTCGAGGAAGCGCCTCCAGCGGCTCGAGGTGTCTGGTTGCAGCTCGCTGGGGGGCTGAGGCCTACGGATGGTAGGCGGACGACGTTTGGTGTGGTACGTATGATTCCGCCGATCACCTCGCGATACACTGCTGATCGCATATTGCTTCAGCCGATGGTCGTTCAGCCTCAAGATGTCCTGCGTTCAGAGCGGGGATCCTTGCACTCGACTCGCTCCCACCTCAGCCCGTACTCGTCTCGGAGTCCCTCTGGTTCTGCGCCTGCCTCGTCGCGACATGTAGGAAGTGGCTCTAGCTCCTCTAGGCCCACCGCTTCCAGTCACTCGCGCGGTGTCACGACGAGCAGCGGCGGGTCACTGGCCCACTCCAACTCCGTCTCGTTCGATGACCACCGGCCAGGCCGACATCGTGCAGAGGTTGGCGAAGTTGCGTCCCCGCCGCTCTCCGCTGTCTTTGGCGCCTTCCCAAGAGGAGCGGCCTCGCCTCCCCCCCTCGGACATGGCCATGGGGACGACGTCATCCTTCCAGCGGCGCCAGCGTACCCTTCCGGTGCTCCCAGTCCCATACCAGTTCCCGGTCCTGTTGCTCTCAGCGGGACGATGACGTCCACGGCGACGAGAGGTACGGGGGACGAGAGCTTGACGGATCTCAGCGTGACGACCACGCAGACGGACCCTATCACGGGTGCCCAAGTGCACCTCCCGAGACTGCCCTGGAGAAGCGGCTACGAGCGACCATGGGGCGAGCGGCCGGTTCGTGAGGACACGATATGGTAGTTGAGCGCATGTTTGTAAGTGCTCGCTTCCCCTTCTGCTCGTTCGTGTGCTCCTCCTTGCTGTCGTCGTCTATTGTGCTCTGCTGTGTGGACTGTTCGCTGTCTGTCGTTGTGCTCGTGTGGCTCTAGAGGCCGGCTGCCGATCGGCGGTGCCAGTTCGTTGGCCGGCCGGTGTGCTCCTGCTTACATCTACGCTACATCTTGTTTTCACGTCAACTTATCCGCTTCATCTTCGACGCTTTCGTCTTCCTGCACACCGTCTTCTCCTGCATCTCTACCCCCTGGCCATCGATATCCTCCACTTCGCCTCCTTTGGCTTCATGGCTTCAACCACCCCCCTGCGTTACCCCCGGATACCACGCGATACCTACCTCAGACTCGTCCCTTTCGGCCGAGTCGGGCATACCTCTTCTTCCGTCAGCTCACATTCAGTGACACGCGATACCTTCACCTTACCTCTACCCCGCACGTCCTTGCCCCCGTTATGCCCCGTTCCCCATTTCTCGGGTCGTGGGTTCCCCGTCCTCTCTTCGGTTTTGTATCCACTACTACTCACGCTGCTCTCCTCACGCTCACGACCCTGTTATGCTCACGACACTCGAATCACATGCTGTTTCTGTTTGGATTGCCCTTGTCTTGCCACTGCAAGTGCCAGCGTGCGCATGGCTAACACTAGTGAGTGTTGTCCGGTGCGTCTATTTCCGTTGCCTCCTATTTGTGTCCACTACTTTTCACAGCAGTCAAGAGCAGGACTTACCGCGCGGTGAAGGCACTGTACATAATCACACGATCGGTTTCTGGTATGCTCCTTTCAACTCCTCATGAGTGGAGGTCTGCTTGTTCACGTAGGCTCACGTTTAAATTAGGACGCGTCGCGGCGCGCTGTTCCACGTGCTGATCTCATGGGTCGCAACGCAGCGTTATAGGATCCGAATCTGCCAGTGGATGGAACTTCGAATTCCTCACGTCGGACAAGTGCGGTCATGGCTGCCACAGCCGTGTGCGTCGCGCGCACGCAAATAGCACCAGGCGACCCATGCGCAATTCTCACGACGTCTTACTGACGACCACCACGTACCACACGAGCCATGGTCAGCACCGTCAACGTGCTCGCTGTCCTCGGCGTGCTGCTCGCCATCCCGCACCTCTACCGCATCGCATCCTTCGTCTGGCTGTACGTCCTCCGCCCGACAACCATCAAGGAGTATCTCCATGGACCCAAGGGCGGCGCGTACGCGATCGTGACGGGGGCGACGGACGGGATTGGGAAGGCAACGGCCGCGGAGCTGCTGAGGAACGGCTTCAACTTGATCCTCCATGGACGCAACGAGGCGAAAATGCAGAAGGTTGTGGAGGAGCTGCGGGCGCGTGTCCCGGAGAAGAAGGATGCGGACGTGCGGTACTTCATGGCGGACGCGGCGCAGGGCGGCCATGACTTCGAGAAGATGATTGAGCCGTTCAAGGATCTGCATATCACCTTGGTGTATCATAACGTTGGAGGTGGCGACACAATCGGGTTGAGGTACGTCTTGCGATATACGTGTCTGTTTGGTGGCTGCTTAAGTGTGACTGCGGGTGCCATTCGTGTCCCACGGAGTCCGCTGTGCTCCCCTTCGAGCGAGTCTGCTACCCACTTATAGGTACTGACCTTTTCCGTCATCAACAGGCTCGACGAGCGCACAGAGGAGAACGTCCATCATATGATCAACAAGAATGCCCTCTTCCCGCTCTTCCTCAACCGCGCCCTGCTCCCGTACCTCCGGCGCAACGCTCAATCCGGGCCCGTCCTCGTCCAGTTCTTTGGCTCACTCGCGGGCGACATCGCCCCGCCCCGGCTCGCCGTGTACGCTGCGACGAAAGGCTTCCTCGAGTCGCTCACGCGCGGGCTCGACAACGACGAACTCTTCTTTGACGGCCCGACGGGCGTGCGGTACAGCTACCTGGCCGTGGGCGCGGTGAACTCGGAGAACCACGAGGCGCCGATGGCGGTCAGCTTGAGCACGCCGTCGAGCGAGACGTACGCGCAGTGCATCGTGAAGCGCACGGGGTGCGGGCGTCGGCGGGTCGCGCCGTATGCGGTCCATGCGATGATGCAGTATTTCTTGCGGGATGTTTTGGGCGATGGGGTGATTGACAAGGCGAGTGCGGACGAGATGCGGACTCTCATTGCGAGGACGAGGAAGGGTGAATAAAAGTTGGATGCACCAGTATGTAAACAACAGGAGTTTCGAGTTGTCATCTGCGGATGCCGCCATGTGCTCGTTGTGAGTCGCGACTCGCGAGCTTGTCGACCTTTAAGTTTTATCTCTCTCCGTCCGACGCATCCATGTATGTATTGCCTACTCAATTCCTCAATAGACCGAATCACTCGAATCCGCTCGTCGACGTCGAGCAACTCCTTCCAGATGCTGCGGACGCGGAGACATGGGAGCCAACTGGGGAGTGACGCGGACGTAGGGGATGGAACGAAGATAGTGTTCTCCATAGGGACACTACTGGATGTAGGACCTAGTATGCACCCAAAGCTTGGAAACCTCGAAGGACGCGTCACTCACGCGGTATCGGCATTTGCACTCGGGCCGGTATTTCCAGGTCCTCATGTCGGTCAAGTTCGGCCATCGTACGTTGTCCCCACGGCCCAATACAAAGTACTAACGGCAGTGTGTGTCGCGCGTACGAGCACATATGCACGTTCACGCGCTTTTGCCCACACAACTTGACTGACGACCACCACGTACGCGCGAGCCATGGTCAGCGCCGTCAACGTGCTCGCTGTCCTCGGCGTTCTGCTCGCCATCCCGCACCTCTACCGCATCGCGTCCTTTGTCTGGCTGTACATCCTCCGCCCAACGTCCATCAAGCGGTACCTCCACGGACCCAAGGGCGGCGCGTACGCGATCGTGACCGGGGCAACAGACGGGATCGGGAAGGCGACCGCAGCGGAGCTGCTTCGGAATGGCTTCAACGTGATCCTGCACGGGCGGAACGAGGCGAAGATGCAAAAGGTTGTGGAGGAGCTGCGGGCGCGCGTCCCGGAGAAGAAGGATGCGGATGTGCGGTACTTCATCGCAGATGCGGCGCAGGGGGGCCATGACTTCGAGAAGATCATCGAGCCTTTCAAGGATCTGCATATCACGCTGGTCTACCATAACGTTGGAGGGTCAGACATGAGTGGGTTGAGGTATGTGTTGTCTGTCCACGGCAGTTCATGTTCCCGCCATGCCATTTGCATGCTGACACCACGCGCGATCCACAGACTCGATGAGCGCACGACAGAAAACGTCCAGGGCCTAGTCAACATGAACGCCCTCTTTCCACTCTTCCTCAACCGCGCCCTGCTCCCCCATCTGCGCCGCAACGCCAAGTCCGGGCCCGTCCTTGTGCACTTCGTAGGCTCCGTCGCCGGGGACATCGCTCCGCCGCGGCTTGCCGTGTACGCTGCGACGAAGGGCTTCCTCGAGTCGCTCACGCGCGGGCTAGACAACGACGAGCTGTTCTTCGATGGCCCGACCGGTGTGCGGTATACCTACCTCGCCGTGGCCGCCGTGCACTCCGACAACCACGAGGCGCCGATTGCGACGAGCGTGACGACGCCGACGACCGAGACGTTCGCAAAGGGCATCATTAGGCGTACGGGGTGCGGGCGCCGGCGGGTCGCGCCGTACTGGGTGCATGCGGTTATGCAGTACTTCATCAACGAAGTAATGAGCGATGGCATGATTGACCAGGCGGGCGCGGAGGAAATGCGGGGTCTTATCGCGCAAGCGAAGAAGGGCAAGTAGATTGTATGTGACTCTGTATGGACTTGTGATTTATACTAGCTGTATCATCGTCCCTTCAACCGTGTTCTGGTAGGCTGGATTATGTGAAAAGTGCTCCGAGGGAGGAACAGAATAAGAGACCCGATGTGGTTGAAATCGAGGGTGGTTACTGCCGTCGAGTCGGCGAGTCCCGACTCCGGAGTCACTGGGACAGCGAGAACACTATTGCGGCCAGTATCACGCGTGGAAAGTATGGCAATAAAACGCGAGCAGTGTGCATGACATTGATAGGGCTAAGTAAGCATCCGACATCGTATCGCGCCAATAGCTAGTCCTCAACCCGCTTGGGGGTGATGGCCCCCTTCGTCCTCAACTTTCTCTTCTTGCTGACAGGCTTGCCGTTCTTGAAGCGAGACTTCTTGATGTCGCTGCGCCCAGGGTGACCAATGCCGATGTCTGCGGCCTCGTACGCCCCGGGGATGACGCCCTCGACGTCGCGGGCATGCGCAGCCGCCTCCTCGTCCGTGACGTCGACAAACCGCACAGCGCCCCGCCCCCGCTTCTTCAGCGCCACGAGTAGCTTGCTCAGCTGGGCTTTGGTGAGCGTGCTGAGATTGCGGAAGGGCACGCCTGCGGGCCACAGGATGAGGTGGATGCGCCGGCCGATATACACGCATCGGTGGTAGCGGGGCGGATCGAGCCAGAGCGTCGCGCTCTTGTCCTTGGTCTTGTTGACTGCGGGGTATCAGGGTGGCGGTTTGTATGAGGGTGTATATGAGAGATTGTGGGAGCAACTCACCGATGCGTGTCTTCAGGATCTGGCGGACTTCACCAAGTATGCGCCCCTTCGCCCGTACATACTGGCCTGCCTTCTTCGTCTCGCCAAGTTTGCGCCGTCCACGGCCCATGCCGGAGCCTGAAGTGGTCGATGATCAGCAGGGTAGTTGGGATGTTCGATAGCGCAAGTGAGACGCACCGTAAGGAGGGAGGGGAGGGGAGGCTGTCGACTTCGGAGGACGAGTCGATGAGCGACTCACTGTTGAACAACCTCCTTATATCCTGACGGTACGGCACTCATGCCCTGGGCGTGAAGTCAGTGCTATAATAATATCCAACAACAAACAGGCGACATACTGTGGCAGAAGCTCAGACATCTGCGGACCAACGGCGGCATCCCGCCCCGACCCTGACCATGGCGAGCCCAATATGCCATGCCCGCGCATGCTCCCCCGGCTCTGCGGTGAAACTCCAGCGATACCACGAGGGAAACCCGTTTACTCACTTCTCTTGCCGGGCGGCCGAGGAAGAATTCGTTTCCTGAGGTCTTCTGTCGATCGGGCGCCGCATTGTGGAAGGCGGGATCTTACCGTGTAGGGCGATGGGTAGCGGCCCTGCCGCCATGCTGTTACGTAGGACGGGGACCTGCGACCTTGACTCGGCCAAAGAGGCGGCGCAGACCGCGGAGAACCTTCGAAGGCTCGGTAAAGTTGGAGGAACGCCGCTGGGCGCCGACGGAGATCTTGACTCGCCTATCTCACGCTGAGCGGCACCAGACGTGTGTGAAGGTCATGGTGCCAGTGCAGTCGTCGGGGGTTTGGCAGGAGATATCGGCGAAGGTTGTTCTCGTGGAGCGAGGGGGTCCAAGAACGATCTGCGGCAGTCGTCGGGAGAGGCCAGTGATAGTGGCGCGGAGGCACCGTGGTCGTAGCCGCTTGTGGTTACGTAGGAGTCGAAAATGCTGTGACGCGAACCCAGGGACGACCCGCGGACCAGCCGCTGGGGGACAATTAGAAGCGGATGGTCCGCCGGAACGTCGCGTCGAGGAACACGTAACGCTGTGGCTTGCCTCCCGGTATGGTAGGGGCCTTCCTTCTTACGGTTCTGGCGTGAACACTTTGCCTGTGACAGCAACCTGCACAGAAGCGGATGGAGGCACGGAGGTGCTATGATTCGCGGGGGCGCGTCTTCTCGCGTTTCAAGCTAAGCCCACGGAATATTGCTGCGGGTAGTACTTTGTAATCGTACCTTGGTCTCGGACGCGTGCATTGACCGGAGGAGGTTTTGCCTGGCGG
Source organism: Polyporus arcularius HHB13444 (assembly GCA_004369055.1). Classification (NCBI taxonomy): domain Eukaryota; kingdom Fungi; phylum Basidiomycota; class Agaricomycetes; order Polyporales; family Polyporaceae; genus Polyporus; species Polyporus arcularius. The sequence continues at coordinate 18,704 of ML211024.1, read as the reverse complement.
CAACGATTGTGAATATCCCGGTCAGATTACACGCCTGCGAGATGAGATGGCTTTGGGCCGTGATCGATGACCCAGGGTCTCTTGCGGTCTTTGACGGCATGAGGCCTTGGAAGGTCGAGACACCTATAGGTCGTCGTCAAGATCACCGAGACTTCCGATGTCAGTTGGAAGTGTCCGCGACTGCGGAGAGGTAGCTTTTGAGGAATGGGAGCAGTCGTGATTCAAGCTGCGGGCGTAAATGACGACGCCTACGAAGGGCGTGTCGCAATGCTATACAATGGACGTATATCGCTACAAATGACTAGTAATCAGCTACCACGGACTTATCGTACGTTCGACCCACCCAATCCGGTGCTCCTCCTCATCCTTCCCAAGTCCGATGGACCCTCTCCGCGATCATCATTGTCAAAGACCCGTCTCCGCGCAGCCCCGCCCCACCAAGACGAGCCCGATGGTGACGCGACCGGCGCTGTCCTCACAGGCCGCAGGATCCGTTCCGCCTCCCAGTCGTACATCCCCGGAACACGCACGTACTCGGTCTCTCGCTGTCGCGCCTGCCGGTTCAGTAGGCTTGTCCCTAGCCAACCGAGGGCTGCCCCAGTCCAGAAGCCTGGTCTCCACCCGCCGGCTTCTGCAGGACGTGCTTGGTTGGTTGAGGGATATTTGGAGTAGGGCGGTGGTGTGTCGTGGGTGTCTGGATGCGGGTCTGTACCTCCTGAGAACCAACCCGTGTCGGGACGGCGCGGAGGGGGAGGTCGAGGAGTAGTACCGCTGCTAGAGTGCGCGCGCGAGCGGAAGCAGGAGGATAGAGCGTTGTAGAGGATGAAGATGAGCGCTGCGACCCATAGGAGCATGAAGAAAAGGGCAGCGGGATCTTGCATGAGGCCTACCGGCAAGCTCAGTCTGCAGCTGAAGAGTAGAAGCTTCCGAACACGCACCGTTAAGCCAGCTCGAGAAGCGTGCGGGATATGCGGGATCATCGCCACGGCGCAGCCCGCTTGGAATCTCCACAAGACGGTATTCCAGCCCGCACGATCCTTGCACGGTATGAGAAGGCATTTCTCAAACGCTCGCGAAGAATGTGCTCACCTTTCAGAACATACGGATCCCCGGGTCCGTCCCAGCCCTCACACGACACCTCCACCCTCCCGAACCGCAATGAATCCGGAAGATCGGCCTCACACTTCCAGTCTACATCTGTCCCGGCCCCTCCGAGGTTGGTGCACCGGACGACTTCCGGTTGGTACAGTCTGCATGGTTTGCCGATACAAGAGAGTTGAGGGATGGCGTTCCCGCGGCGCGAAGTTGTGAGAGTGTCTTTATAGAACGTGAGCGATGGGATCCGTGCGAGTGCAATCCTAGACATGGAGTGGTTATGTGGAAGTAGAGATCAGAGTACTCATATGTAGTCCTGCCGAAGAAAATTAACGATTTTCTGTCCTGACGTGGCCCCGACGTGGCACCTCGTGGCACTGACGCCTAGTAGCAGAAGTGATAGCCTCCTTGGATTCCTGAGGACTGCTTCTCTTTTGTGTGGAAGTTCCTCAAGATACTGCTTCAGAAAAAACCCGACAAGAGAGCAGGAAGGTCAAGTATTTTATGGAGGTGTGGATGAACTCCCGTGGGAACGCGCTGGGTGCGGGTGAACCCAGCGTCAATAGGCGTCACTGCGCCTTGTCATCCTAACTCATCGTATTCGCGAACGCGGAGAAAATGAACCTGCTCCGTCGTTCGACCCCGGAGGGATGTATGTGCAGGTATGTGCTGTTTGTGGATGTCTCCAGTTACCGTTCCTGTTGACAGACTCCTATGGGTCCATGAAGACTCCGAGTCGGTAAATGAGATCCCCGAAGGGTCGGCGGTAGTGACTAGGTAACATACGATCGGAGTTAGATGGATGTTAGGATGCTCACAAATTCGATCCATAGCGAGTGACTAACTGTTGTTGACGGTACGCCTGTCTCGGACACTCGGACACTCGAGTTGCTATATGATTCTTAACTGTCGTAGGAAACCAATCCCCCTCCCCTTCCCTTGCCAACAACTCAGCATGAGTTTACTCGTGCTCAATCACGATACTCTGCAAAATGTGTGCACCTTCCTGCATGGCCAGGACGCTCTTCATCTTGCTTTGACTTGCAGGACCCTCTACTATGCCGCCATCCCCCGAGTCCCGACATATGTCCACTGTCGGACTCCTCCACAGCTGTGCAAGCTGTGGCACTTCACGACCAGTAACTTGGACCAAACACCGAGGATCCGTAGCCTTACCATTGACGCGAAGGCGTTCGAGATCGGCAATGTTCCTTTTCGTCACCGCGTTTGCGCAGACTATTGCGAGTTTCTTGGTGACATCCTCGAGACGATCAGACAACTCACCCATCTTCGCATCGACCTCTCCGTTATCCTCGCGCAGGATCTCCGTATGGGGTCCATCATAGCCTCGATGACCAACCTCGTACATCTGGAACTCAACCAGTTCCCAAAGGAGGCGATTGATATCCTCCGACAATTGCAGAGCCCCGTGGAGTCCCTCCATGTCGACTTCCGCGACACGTATGTTCCACTCCCGCCTGCGGAGGACTTCTTCGCAGCCGTTCTCGAGCTCAAGTCGCTGCGGGCGCTCAGTATCATCTCCCCCAAACCCTGGGGTCCCTTCCAGCTGCTTCCCCCCGTACCACCACACGCCTACCTCCGTTCTCTGGTGTACTCTGTTCCTTTCAACATCCCCGACTGCATCCGCGAATCATGTTCACGCGTGGAAACTCTGGTGCTATGCTCGACTGGCACATCCGTCAGCGGCTGGTTGACAGAAGTACCCCTCCCCCCTCTCCGCCACCTCGTGCTCACCCTCTCCAACCTGCATTTCTTGGTCCGGTTGAGGTTGCTCACTCGTGCTAGATATATCCATGTCTACTCCGACCAGGGGCTAACGCCTGACTCCGAGGAGCTATCTCGACTCGCACAATGCCTTCAAGTAGTGCAGCCCCTGGGGCTTCACTTCTGCGCATCGTTCAACAGCCAGTGCTCACCGTGGCCACAGCCTGTCCATGAGATGCTCCCGGCCCTGAGATGTCTCAGTCTTGGCCTCTTGCCCGACCTCGATCCCGCCGCAGAAGGCAAGAACCGGTGCGCCGCTTTCGTAGAATGGCTGGTACGTCGCTCCTACCTTTGTGGGTTTCTCTCTGTGCTGACGCAGCGATCAGGAGAGCCTCCCCGTCTGTCTTGCCCGCTTCTCGCTCATATCTCTGCGGATACACATCCCCCTTCTGACACGCAACCCATGTACCTTCGAGACGCGGGCGCTTTCCGCCTCTGGAGAGGACGGAGAGGTCAAACTGGACGCCGCTCTCGCTTTCCGCGCTGCGGTGAGGGCGCTGCCGCAGCGGCTTGCGGAGAGCAGCTCGAGTCTCCGCTATGTGTCTCTCTCCGCGGCCTACCCGACTTCGATGGAGAACTGCCGTGATGAAATCTACGACTGCCATGACGTCCCGGAACCGGCCTATTGGTGGCGCATTGGCGACCGGCGCGAGGATGGAGGCTCAAAGATTCTGATACCCATTACACGAGAGGAAGGTTTGCGCGTCTGGAGCGCTGTTCTGGATGCCGAGGACGACGCCGCCGTAGCAGATATTATCCGTGAGTTCGATTTCTTCGACCGCGCGGTCTGGGTATCTGACGGTAGTATGGTTCGCGTGCATGCAGGGAGGTGCTCGATATGAAGGAAGGTCTACCACGACGAGCACGCGGTCTAGACGGGATGATCCAACTGCCCTAGCGCTTCAGCATGTCGCAGCAAGATAGTTAGGAAGCGTCGTCCCCCACTCTGCCCATACGGCGACTTCTCTGCTGCCGCTTACAAATGATGGAGCCGAGCGTGCGGCTTGCCGCCGTCTTCGAATGGCGTACATCGCGTTTTTCGACCGACGCCGACGCCGACTTCGCATGTCGACTCTGTTACCCGGACGGACGACAAAAGTGCCCTTGCACGAGCTCATACACCATGCACGGCTTTACCCACTTCCGTCTCCGCCGGGGAACAGCCACGCGCTTTGCGTTATCCATCAACCGTGTATCGCACTGTCTGGCAGCGCCCTGAGATTGACAGTGGAAAGACGATGTCGTTGGGCTGTACGATTTTAACACACGCTCCACGCCTCCCCACGCTGTCCCGACTGCGACCATACGATGTTCCCAGGTCCTTTGATAGCATCACCGGAGCTCATATACGGCGAATCCAGGCGCCGACTCGCTGTTACGCCCTGGTGAGTGGCCAGTGGGGACAGTTGTTTACTGTGGTGGGATGTAGAAGGTACGTTTGAGCTCGGGTTTCGCAGGCGATATCGCCGACGTCTACTTACTGATCACTTCATAGAAATGCTGCTAGTTATACGCAGTCACTGATCTCAGACAGAAAGCGCAAAACATAGATATCAGACGACCTAGAGGTGACATGATTTGGTATCTTATGTGCTGCTATCAGGCCAAGTGCCATTTGTATACGTAAGACGGTTATCTATCATAGGATTGTTTAGCGTGAAGGAAACCCAACCTTCGTCGTAATCCATTCCCATCTGCCCTTGACCTTGACGCCCTTCCTATCGACTTCAAGTTACTTGGGTGCAGGCGTGCTGAAGCAGCGAGACTTCCGAAGCTGTTGGGCGCTGCATACTGTACATACCTCTCCGCTTACGAAGCCTCCAGCTATCTAATGCGAGCAGCCGGACCGTATGATGAGGGTCAGGGAATTGATTGAGATATTCGTACATGTGTTGAGGTCATACTCGAAATACAACTGTGTCCAATGTGGAGGAGGAGTCTCTCCACTTTTCCTCCTCGAGCCTTTCCGTCGCGAGCTTGTCCGAGATCTCCTCCGTTGCGATCGCAACATTGATCGCCCCAGTGGACGACTCTAGCACCTGCACAGGGCGTCGCGACGTATCAGCGACGGGTCAGGAACACGGGCCAGTGCGACTGGGGTCTGGCTTACATGTGGTGTGTTCCATTGTTCTTGTTTCGCGAGGCGGCGTGCTCGCTCGATTGAGTTGATGCCGAATCCACCACCTATCACCTCGATGCTCGCTGGTGGCTTACGGGAATTGAGCCTGTGGGCGTAACACCGATGAGTTTGGGTGTCGAACCCGACCTATACAACTATGGACTCACACGGCTAACAACGTGTTGGCGTATACTGATTTGGACGTCAGCCAATGTTAAACCTCCGAGGCTGGATCAGAGATGACGCACTCCGGGTGGTAACGATAGCGATACTGCGATGTATGAAGTCTCCTGGGAGTGTAAGGGCCTGCGGATATCGTTAGGCTCTTGGCGGTACTAGTTCACCGCCGGTTCGACGTACCAGGATGAACGCAACGACGTTGAGGACGCTTTTAGGGTACGCTTAGTCTCTGAAGAGCATCGCAATGGCAGGAGGATCGACTCACTCATGGAGTAATCCTGTGGTCGAGTGAGTCATCCCTCATTACAGCCAAGCGATCGTAAGACATACCTGTGTTTACGAGGTACAGTTGGGCCGTATCCAGCCTCGACTCCTTTCTGTCTCGCAGTTAGTCCGTGCATGCCTTTGATCCCCAGAAGACGCACCTCCTGGCCTCTGACCGACGAGTACGCTGGAGCTCGACGATCAGTGAGGCAGTGAGCAACGTATCGCCTCCCACAGCCGAGCCGAACAAGGCCGCGAGGACCACCTGCACGCCAGCTTACGTCAAGTCGCACAATGGGTGATGAAGTACAACATACGTTGACGTCGTCGATGAAGTAAAAGCTCGGAATGATGTAGCTGTAGAACGAGGTGAGGGTCAGCTTCTCACGAGATCAGGGACAACTGCGTACGCTTGGTATACAGATACTGCGCGGAACCTTCAGTGATACGCTGCCCAACAATGAGAGGTGTGCGTACCTGCCGACAATGCTGCGTGACGGACGACACGGTATCAAAACTCGAAGCGCGACAGCCACATAAGAGAGTGTTCCTTACAAACTTCCGCAGTGAAGAACAGCATCTGAATGACCCAGTCGCCAGTTAGCACTGGATGCAGCATCCGGGAATAAGCAACTCTCACCGCGAAGCCTGCTATGAATTGGTAACGGCGACCCACTGCGAGAAGTCAGCTTTCAGCGCGTATTGCGTATCTACTAGAGAACAACTTACTCAAGGAGACTCGACGAGCAAAGAACCTGAAGGATTTGGTGTCATCCCATCAAATGTCTTCAGGCACATCGCAGATACGCATGCTGTACTCACAGTTGGGAGATGAACATGGTGGCAGCCTGATAGACAGTTAGGGATCGTCATGAAGAGTGCCTAGAGCGAACACTCACCATGAAAGCCGGTGTTGTCTGCATGTCAATCAAGGTCAGTGCAATGTGAGGCCATGAATCGTCCAAGACTGACATTCAACGACCTGGGGAAGTAGCTTAAGTTGGGAGCACTTAAATCGTCCAGCATGAGCACGACGTACCAAACTCCTTGAAATAGAACAACATCGTCGACGTGATTCGATACCAGATAGTAATAACTACTGGTCCGTCAGCTACGTGTTTGGTATTTGGGGCATACTGAAGGAACGTACGAGGTATGGATGGTGAAGGCCGTATAAATGGTCTCCAGGACCCTAGCGATCCGATCAGCAAAACGCGCTTCAGCAGCGTAGAAGGTAAGCAAGTACTCACATCACCGAGATCAGCTATGCTCGATTGTATGGGGTAAGTGGTGACGACCATACAACTGCGCGGCGTTGTGTCACTCACGGAAATTCGAATGAGTGTCGTGTCCGAAGGGAATCGCCGGAAGTAGGCCGATAGCTGGTGCAGACTGTACCCAAACAGCCTGAAGCGCATAGCCTGTCAGCAACAGAGGACCTAGAAGCTCATGTACAACTCACAGAATACCGAAGAAAGTCCCAATCAAGTAGGCGCCGTACGTGCTGTCCAGTCCGTGCGAGTGCGGAAAGAGGATTTTCGGGCTGACTGGGTTGATCTGTATTCCTGCGCGGGTAGGGAGTGCGGCGGCTGCACCAGCAACCGAGGTGAAAGCCATCGTCAACGATTGGGAGGCCAAGCCGGTCGCTACACCACCAGGGAGAGGAGTGAAAGCTGCCGCGAACGAGGTGTCGGGGAGCGCGGGCGCTGCACCAGCAGTGGCAGAAGCGAAAGCCGCCGAGAACGAGGCGTCGGGCAGCGCGGGTGCTACGCCAGCGGTGACAGGTGCGAAAGCCATCGTCAACGATGGGGGAGAGGAGTGTCTCTGGCAGGGGACGGGGCGCTTGACCTTGGCCGAGTATAAGAACAAGGACCATGCATTGTTTCTGATGCCGTTCGCGACTGTCGTCAGGTTCCCTCGGGCGGAGCGCGGAGATTGTCCTGGGGGGAGGTGAGCCGGCCTGCAATAGGACGTAATCCATCACAGCGGGATGGTGGCTGGAAATGACTGGCAGATGTTCCTTGCGTTCCCCGGGTAGGCCGAGCTCATATGGAAATTGGTCGCAGTCAACGCGATGACATTGTCAGCATCCGTACCGTACCGCTCGGCGATATGTCCGTACGTGGCCTTCGGGTTGCCTGGAAGGTGCGATGTAACATTTCATCTGTCAGGTCCCTCGTTCTCAGAGTATAGAACCGCGATGAACACACCTAATAAGTAAACCTCCAGGACGAGCCCGCCGAGCATGGTTACGGGCTGCGTGCGATCGGAAGCTACATTGACCACCCAGGTTGACATCGAAGGAGTTAGAAGATGTTGATCTTAAGCTCAGCCGCTCTTCGGTCACCACGCAGTCCGGGTACACTCGGATTGTCGCCGAGAGCCATCTGTCACATCCCAGAACACTGAGCGCCTTCTACTGGGCAGTGCTCGCCCTTCCTGATTCTGCGCTCAAAGCGACACCAGGGAGTCTCAAGGAGCCCGTTCATGGTTTCACACCTTCTGATAGAGGTCCTCTGATGTCGGCGTCGGGAAGCTTTCCATTTGTTGATCACGTCACGAGCGTGAGTTTTGAATACAAGGGCACTGGCAAAACGGTCAATGTCCGCACTCTTCTCAAGTTCTGAGATATCAAGTCTTCGCACCCTCATATTCATGTATACAAGACGTATTCTGGGTTGAAACATGTCTCGTCTAGCGTGAGTGTCGTCTGGTGGGTCACCGGGCGAAGTGAAGAGGCGGCGAGCCGCTGAGGTGGCATAGGCGCTAAAGTTACCGAATACGGCATCCCGGGACGCCCGAGGGCCTACCCAGGCCTCAAGCTCATCACCACCATGCAAACGGAGACATCAAAACATATCGAGGGGGCATTTCAGTATACAAAATATGATACAACATGACAGCAGCGAAGACTCAGTACTCAGCGGTCTGGTCGAACGACTCTATGCTTGGGCATCACTGGCGGGCCGTCTTCCAGTCCGTCCGGCGGACCTCGTCCATGTTCACGTTCGGGTTCTTGCTCATCCGCTTGTCCATGTCGCCTCCCATTTCTGTCGTCACCTGGATATTGATCACTGGCGGGGCACTGGAGTCGGGGACCTAAGGCATGGCAGTTGAGCCATGAGATCGGGCCCTCCCGTAGAGCGGACACGGGATGGACGTACCTGCGGAACGTTCCATCGTTCTTGGGCAGCGAGTCGGTTGGCGCGGCTGAATATGTTCATGCTGACCTCTCCGTCGAGGACCTCGATTCCACGGCTGACGTTCAGCTTGCGAGAGTTGAGGCTGGGGAGCATGGTGAGCCCTGTGCATCCAAAAACGTCCACAGCTACAGTGCTTACACAGCCATCAACGTGTTGCCGTATACTGAAAGATGAGATGCGGTCTGTCAGCAGTCCAAAAACGTAAGCCTCTCGTACGTACGCCTAGTCGCAATGATGCTGACGCTGCCATGGATTAGGCCGTGCGGGAGGGCCAGGACCTGCAATGAATTTCAGGTGAGAGTCGAATCCCAGAGAGTTTTCAGCACCTACCGCGATGAACGAAACTATATTCAGAACACTTCCGCCCCGTCAATAGGGCGACACGATATTATAGGTTGTATGAGTGTACTCACTCGTGCAGCAGCCCTATCCGTGCATCAGAGGCTCCTCGCAGACAAAGAGAGGTTGTAGGAACTAACCGGTATTGATGATATACACATTCAACGTCTCGATGAAGGGCTCAATCCTGCAAGGTCATGCGTGAACACGCAGTTCACAGGATTGCGGAAGAACACCTACTGCCTGGTCTCCACGCTACGATTGCGACTGAGGACCCACATGAGCGATCCCGTGAGCAGGGTATCGCCCATGATCGCGGCACCGAAAGTTCCAGCAAGCAGATGCTGGGAGACTCGCTCAGCACCCTCTGAGTCTCTCCCAAGCAAATCAGAGAGCACCTACGTTGACTTTGCTGATAGAATCGAAAGTTGAAATAGATATCCTACACCAGGGACTCGGGAGTCAGTTCTTAGGTAGATCGAATAGGAGGCGCATCACGCACACTTCACCCACGGCCGCTACCGAGAACGCTGAATTGAGGATCTGCAGTGAGCGATGGCTTCTGGCTTATGTAGGATAGAATTCACCGATCTCGACTACGAAGAATAGCATCTGGAGTGATAGTGAGCGGGTGTCCACTGGAGTGACGCGCCGAGACTCACCGAAATGGCGACAACGAAGCGATAGTGCTTGCCAACTATGTGATGTAAGCAGAATGGACCATACAAACAAACGGAAGGCTTACTCAGGTAAACACGACGAGCGAAGAAACTAGAGGCGCGTGAGATACAAGCCATGATCAAGGATGGACGAGCTTACAGTTGAGAGATGAACATGTTGACTCCCTATAGCGGCATTAAAGCAGATAATCCCGCGTGCACAATGATTATACTCACGACCAGAATGGGTACGACCTGAGTGTGTGTGTTAGGCCAGGCGGTGACCGTGACTAAGAAGCACTCACGTTCAAAGACCTGGTAAAAACGACCGTCAGCATGAAGCTCAGGCTGGCCTACAACGCCTGTGACTCACCAGATTCCCCGATCCAGTACCGCAGGGTTGAAATAATTCGATATCGTATAATAATAGCTGAGTGCGACGGGTGAACTCGAGCGCGCCAGATTGATGGAGGGACGAAGAGGGACGCACCATGTATGCATCGTGAACACCATATGAATGGTCTCAAGGATCCTGCGCTAGCCATGAGTACGGAAGGTACAAACTGTACGTGCAATCTCACATCACAGTAAGTATCTATAGGCTTGTGTCAGCGTATGTCGGTGGGGCGGTGGCGAAACCAATATACGAGAAGGAGACTCACCAACAAGCGAATGAAGAGTGTGTCGGTGGGGAACAGTCGTGCATAGCGGTACACTTGATGCACGAAGAAACCGTACAAGCTGCGAAGCCGCCGCCTCAGTAATCAGTACGCAACAGCAATACCTCATGAAGGCGTCAACTCACCCCGTTCCAAAGAAAGTCCCAATGAGGTACGCTCCGTAGGTGTTTGCTAAACTGGGAACCTGAAGTAGGCCATCCCCGAGAGCGCTGCCACCCGAGCCGTCGGCCGCAGGAGGAGCAAGCGAGAGATCCATGGGAGGCAAGGGCAAGGGAAGAGAAACCGATCCCTCGTCCTCCTGTCGGCGACTATAAGCAGCGCGGGGAGAGTTAGTAGATGCTTCGACAACTGATTTTGATGAGGACGAACCTGAATGGAGATCCGAGCGCTGCTCACACGTTGGTGCTGGATGTGCAGATCACCATCACAGGGCGGCACGAAGACGACTGAATCCCAGATAGTTGGTCCTATCATGGAGAAGGTCCGCCGGGAGCTTGATGGAAGCAGAGTATGGTTGCTTCGTACGAGATACACCCACTTCGCGGTCACACAAGCTGTCTGAGATGCGTATCCGTGAGATAACCTTGTGGTCAGGAGAAACCACCCGCAGAGGGAAAAAAGATTGTATGCCGTCAAGAGGAGGATAGGCCACGCGGAGTCCTCTCATACAAACACCGTTGATGGCTGTACTGTAACATCTGTCTGTATCATGCAGCTTTCACTAGGTGTGGTCATATCAAGGACATACCTCCAGCCATCATACCGGCATCACGTCTCAGCTAGTAGTGTGGAGTGGCTGCCGCGTCGACAATCCTTCCTTTCATCATGTATCGATATCATCCGGGGAGTCTGCGCATCGCCTGGGAGATATCGAAGGAATCGGGAGGTATAAGATTCAATCGTCGAACTCGAGGAAGCTCTCGCGATAGCTGCCGCTCGGACGGGCCCCACTACGGTGACACTGATGTAAGTGCGTCTCGAAATGGGATCTATGAGCATTTTGAAGAGAGAGCTCTGATTGTCGTCGAGCGAAAAGGCTTGGATGGTCGGCCAGAGATCGTAGACGTGGAGAACAGAGGTATGTGGCCAACCTCAGGAAGTTGGAACTTGTGCCCGAGTTCTCCGATCAGCGTGAGTCACGAGGCATTTAGCGGGGTGTATCCCCGATATGGAAAGTCCAGGTGGAGGACGTTGACCATATCCTAGAAATTGCGTTCTAGCGTCCCGCACAGCCTAATAACATACGGTCGTACGCTGGCACCAAAAAAGATATCTTTAGTAGGGAGGTGAGGTGCCCGAGGCCGAGAAGCGCCATCGGGATCACCTTTCGAAGCGTCGTCCTTGCTGCTCTCAGCCCATGACTCGAATTCTCACTACATAGTAGCACAGACTCACAGGTCACCGACTGGTACGTATCGTATGATACAGACCACACTCACTTCGGTTTTCCACATTCATTATTGTTTCACGCTCTTTTCTCGCTCAATTATCCATCTCAAACCTGCAGTGCAACGGACGGACAGAAAGGATTCACATATGTATCACCCGTCCTTGTCGCAATTAGCTCTTCCGAGTTTGTCTAGAGCACCGCTAGGCTGATGATCAGCCTACGGCAGACGTCGGCCACAAGAGCGCGCCGAAAGTCGAAACGTAGGCAAGCAGACGCAACGACCACGCGTATCGAAGACAAGACCGACTACGGACGGACTGTCCGAAGGCGTATCATTCAATCAAGTCCTACCTGCACAACAGTACATTCAGCAGGCAAGACCCACAGTATGTATGAACACTACCAAGCGTCGGTGGCCGAGGCTGCGAACAGAACGCCTATGATATGTACTTCAGACGGGACGGACGGGAATGCGGCACGGTGGCGATAATCGACGTCGCCCGCCCGCAAAAACCAGAGAACTGAATGATGAGGCAAGTCCCGTCTACATTGCAATGGCAAGCATGAGATCGTGAGGTGGATGTGCTGATGCTATGATGATGATGGAGAGAGTCGTTAGATGTTCGGAATGTGGAAGACGAGTGATGCGATGCGGCTGGACGTAGCCGGTTGCTGCGAGGTAGAGGGAGGCATAGCAGATCCCCGTAAGTATGTTCCACGCGGGCAAAGCGTGCCATATAAGGGGCGTGGATGGCAAGAGGTACCGCGAGGAAGTAGCGTGGCGATAAGAGCGAAGCACGGACGTAGCGGAGAGACGGAGCGGATGCAGCGCACCACGCTGAGGGTGTCTGGTCCCGTTCAAGGGCTAGAAGAACACGTTCAATGCAGGAACACCGTTCCGGGAGTGCTATGCGTGTGGTGTCGGTTGCTGATATGGCTGCCCGCTTGCATCCTACGAGGGACGGACGTTCGAGCATGAGAAAAGACTCGTTTCTCGCGATCAGCTCTCATGACGTACCAGGCGAGCCTTTTTCACAGGCCGCGGGCGCACACCCGGGACGCCTGCCTTCGCAACCTTGACGTCTGCGCCGGTTGGGGGGATGTTGCCGTTCACCTGCAGCCCGCTCTCATCTCGCTCGCGCTTGACGCCTCTCTGGGGTGCTATGGCAGGGGCATGCTGTGTGGGAGTGGAGACTGCTGGGACGGGCGTTGAGACGGAACGCGGTGTGCCGATCCCCGCGGGGGGAGGCTTCACAATCCCCGGTCTCGGGGTCGTTGTCCGAGGTCCCGCCGCGACGGGGACAGCGCCATTTGGTGGCGCCACTCCAGGTGTTGTCGGTAAGCCCGCGGGGGTGTTTGGGCCTGCGGCTGCAGCGGCTTGCACCAAACCCTGCCCCTGGGTCTTTGCGAGTTTCTTGAGCTCTTTCTGCACGTGTCCGATGAAGTGAGACATGGAGGCATCGGACGGTCAGGAAGACGTACCCTCCGTTTCCGGTCTTCCCTGGCTTGTGGCGACTCTGCAACCAGCGTATTGATGTTCCACTGTGAGACGGTGAGTGACGCCGCTCAGACGGCACCAAGAACATGCGCAGAGCGGTGTAGAGTGAAAAAAGCACGGCCCCGACGCCGGCGAAAGGTGACCGCTGAGCGCCACCAGCCATCGGACCTGGTCCGTGGGTCAAATTGCGCCTCAAGCACAAAGCAGTCGTAACCCATGCTTGCGGCTTCAGCGCTGTCAGGCATCCCAGCGTTTCGGACGGGACAAAAGGCATGCGACAGGGAGAGAACTCGCCGCGCGAGGTTACCTTTCGGCTAGGTTTCAGGCTGAAAGGGAAACTCGCGCTGTCAAATGAGACAAAAGGTATCCTCGCGCGGCGTAAATCGATCGCTTTTTTGTCCGTCCGGAATGCGAGTATGCCTGCCGAGGCGGCGGGGAGATAGACAAGACGGGAAGATTTCAGAACAAAGGAACGCACCCCTTTGAGACCCTCCAAGCTGACAGAGAACGCCTCTCGTGTGGTCTTCTGCGAGAACGGCCTGATCTCCTGCTTCTGCTTCGGCGGGATCATCATCAAAGTCGCGAGGTAACTGTCCTTTCGCATCGAGTGCTTGCCTGCGGCACGACTGTCGCATCATAGCGTCGCGTGCAAGACAAAGGACGTACCAGGGACGGCCTTGATCAGGTTCTTGTAGTTCTTGTACTTCTTCTCTCCCTTCCCGCCATCCTCGTCGTCTCCATCGCCTCCTGGTCCTGGCGTCGGGGCAGCTGGCGACGAGGGCGGGAATTCCTTGCCCTTGCCCTTGTCGGTGGCGCCGAGGTGCGAGACGGGCGGAGCGAACGGCCGCACGTACTTGTCGTACGCAGGAAGGAGCTGGAAGCGTGTCAGAAGGTCCTCGGTGCTCCTGAAGTACGAGGGTGGTGGTGGCGGGGCTGGACGCGGCGGGTGGTCAGCACGATCGAGCACACCAGAGCTGCTGGAATATCGACCTGGCGGCGGGAGGAAGAGAGGCGGCATGTCCGGGAGCGATGAGGGCCCAGCAACAGCGTTGGCATGTTGCGGTCCGGTATGTGGTGGTTGCTCGTCGATGTCCATGGCGGCGGCGGCGGCGGCGAGGACAGCGACGAGAGTGCGTAAAGTCAAGACGCGGTGAGCTCACGCCTCGGGCTACGGCCCACGGCAAAGCAATTCAAACTCAGTTTGGTTCAACCGGATAAACCATGTAACAGCCTTGTTGACTGGGTAAGTCCATTGTGAAGGCAGATAAGTATTCACTTGTTAGCCGATAAGAGGCGGATAAGCCTGGATAAGCCGGCGTGTTGCTGGGTAAGCAATATCGGACTTGTACGGTCCGCAGGCTTATCTTCGGCCACCACCAGCGACGAGGCCTGCGCATGGCCACCCCGTCTCTTTCTCCTCGACATCCACTACATCTGCTATGACCACCGAGGACACCTACCAGGCCATCGACGCTGTTGTTTCATCCAATTTTTCTATTTATTCGCCCTCGGTCTCGCGCGCACGCGAAGCGAACCACGGAAGTGCCTCAGAGTCACCTACGCGTGCTGGACAGTTGCGGGAGGTTTCTGAGCACGATGCTCTTCTGGGAGGCGGAAAGGCCGCAAAGAAGCCATTCTACCGCCCCAGACCACTATGGTATGTATCCTACTTTTCTGTATGTGAGACGTGACTCGCGGGATGGACTTTCGGCCTTGACATTGTCCGTCGGCCGTCAGTCCGCTCGCGAATGTGCGCGAGGTTCTGTATCTCCTTCAGCACAGAAGCGTGTGTGAAGATATTGTGCTAACGCCTGCGTGTGTGCAGGCTCGTCCCCTTCGCAGTCGTTGCGTCCATCGTCGTAAGTTCGCTGTGAGCGTCATGACATCACCATTGCTCACCGGACGAATCTTAGCGCGGGATGACTCTCGCTCCTCGAGTACAAGTCTACACCCAGCTGTCGTGCAATGCGATATACGGTCACGACGTGTATGACCACACCCGTTTCAACGAGACCTCACTTTTCCCCAACTCATCTCACATTCCTTCACATTCCTCACCCTCCGCAGCCTCAGTGCTGCTGGAGCTACACTTCCCTAGCTCGGACGGGATACGGTCAAGAAGCGATGACGATGAGCCCGACCCGAGACGACCGCCTTCAGAGCGATGTCTCAAGGACCCTGCTGTGCAATCAGGCGCGGCGCGTCTGCAGACGATCATGACGACCACCATGGGCGTCCTCTCTGCCCTGACTACGGGTTGGTGGGGGCACTTTGGAGAAACGCATGGACGGACACGCGTTCTGGCTGTCTCGACCTTCGGGCTGTTCATGACGTTCGTACTTCTCACGCACATGGTCGAACTAAGCTTATTCTTCCTGCAGTGATCTAGTCTTCATCCTCGTGTCCACACCGCACAGTGTCTTCGCGGCTCACGGCCACAAGCTGCTCATCATATCGCCCATCATTGAGGGACTCTGCGGTGGCTGGGCGACCCTCCAGGCTGCGACTTCTGCGTACATTTCGGACTGTACCTCAGACGGCTCACGGGCTCATATCTTCTCGCGGTTCACTGGCATGTTCTTCCTTGGCTTCGCCGTGGGCCCCACCATCGGTGCTTTTCTCATCAAACACCCTTTCATCCCGATCTTCTCGCCAGCCATCGGTGTCCATAACGGCGCACCAACAGTTACCTCAGTGTTCTATGTCGGCGCGTCTGCATCATTCATCAACCTCATGCTGGCCATTTTCCTCTTCCCCGAGTCTGTTCACAAGAAGAGGGCCAAGATGGCAGCCGCGCAGCCGCTTGGACCAGCTATATCCTCTCCTGCAGCTGAAGCCGAGTCTGTGCAGCAGGGTATCGTCAGTCGATTCATCAGCCCGCTTGCACTCTTCTTGCCCAAGTCTGTTCATGGGCCGAACGGCTCGAAGCATACAGATTGGAGCATGACGCTTCTCGCCATGGTGCTATTCGGATATTTGCTCTCCACTGTACGTTAACTTGGCGGCCTACGGTACAACAACCGGCTCACAAGTTTCCTTAGGGCATATTCCAGATCAAATATCTCTATGCGGAACACGTCTATGGCTGGGGTGCTGAGCAGGTGCGTTGTTCGTGAATAGAGATATAGAGATTGTTGGAGCCTTGACATGTACTCTGCAGCTAAGTTACTACATCTCGACTATGGGCTTTGCTCGTGCCTTGTACCTCCTGTTCCTTCTTCCTTGTAAGGTGTCTTTCTTCTCGCTCACCCTGCGCGGTCATTAACCTCTTGTCGCCTAGTCATCATCTCGACCTTCAAACCCAAATCGAAGCCCGCGCAACCCGCTGTACCAGTTGTCAACGCGGACAAAGCAAACGCCGCCGCTCTCGCGAACGAGATGCGTTTCGACATCGGTCTCATCCGCGGCTCGCTCTTGATCGATCTGTTCTCCCACTCTATCGTCGCCCTTACCTCTCCTGAAGCCGGTCCAGCTTCAGGTCAGGCGCTGTTCGTGGGCGCAACGGGCTTGAACTCTTTCGGCGCCGGCCTCATCCCCGCCGTCAACAGTCTAGCATTGTGTATCATGCAGTCTCGTGGGGTGACGGACACCGGCAAGATGTTTGGCGCGTTCTCCGTTTTGCAGGCTACCGGGCAGATGATCGTCGGGGTGCGTTCTGCCCCGCAGCTTCCTCTACGCACAGCTACTGATATTACCCTGACTTCAGCCTGTGATCTTCGGTCTCATTTACAGTGGCACCGTCGCGACGTTCCCGAAGACGATCTTCGCCTTCGCCGCGAGCATGATCTTCGTCGCGCTTGCTATCCTCTTCCTGCTCCGTCCCGAAGTAATGCTGAAGTCACGTCGGAAGGGCAAGCGCGTTGGCGCCGAACCCGGGGCGCTTGAGGCCCATCTCGACATCCCGGCCCGCGGTCGCTCGCGGAAGAGCAAGGATATCCGCCAGTCACTGTCAGGATCGAGCTTCAACGGGATGCAGATTCCTTCCTCGGGCCAGTCGTATGGTGCGACCAGCTCGGGCTCTGTGTTCGGGTCGACATCGACATCATGAGCCTCCTCCATATCTCCATGTCTTTCTCTCAGTTAGCGTCACGTTGGTGGTGATCTAGAGGTATTAGTGCCTGCTTGGATAGTTAATTATCGGTAGAGCGGTTTATCAGCGAACATCTCGTATAATATGTTCTTATTCGTTGTATGTATACTAGAAGTAGTGGAATGGATCACGCTTGCATGTATGGATCTTTAATGAGGGCAGCTCCGAGATCGACTACGACACGACTCCGCGATGTTGTCTTTCTGGAGTGGCTCACCGCGAGGCGTTGCAGCTAGTAGTAATACAGCAAATAAAGAAAAACCGTGACGATAGCGTAGCATCAGGTGCATGAATTCTAAAAACAAATCTTTCAGAAGTCGAACCTCTGCCCCACCAGCTCTTCGCCCAGGCTCCATAGCCTGGCCGCACTGTTCTTGTCAATGGCGTAAGGCTTCAAGTCTTCACCATCAGGTGCAAACACCTGGCAATCCTGTAGGTACGCCCCATTGTGTTCTGGCAAACCCCAGTGTAAGTCCAGATCGATGCATCATAGCGTGGGCAGGAATACTCACCATGTAGCTTCGGGTCGAAGGCGGCGACGACATAGGTTGATGTCCCCTGCGTGAGGTTCTTCCATTTGAAACCCTCGAAGCCTGCTCTGTGGCCCATCGCCCTGTCAAGAGTATCTGCGCGGTATATATCAGCAACATGTCACGATGAACAGGCTCCATCCACCAGAGACACTCACGTAACGCTTCAAAGTCGTCGTTATCAGCAGACCGGCCGATGTTGGTTTGTATGGCGCCGGGATGAAGGGCGAATGCCTTGAGGCCCTTAGACCCCAGCCTCTGCGCGAGCTCGACGGAGAAGAGGATGTTCGCCGTCTTCGACTGGCCGTATGCGACCCACTTGTTGTACACCTTGCCGTCCTGTTAGACAGACGCATCGTCAGCGAGTCACACTTCACAGCTTCTTCAGCAGCCAAGCACGCACCTGGAAGTCGAGGTCGTGCCAGCGGATGGCGCTCAGGCGGTGTCCGTCACTGCTGACGTTGACCACACGAGGCCCCTGCTTCGACTCGAGCAGCTTCGGAATGATGAGGTTGGTGAAGAGGAAATGGCCGATATGGTTCGTCCCAAACTGCGACTCGATCCCGTCAACGGTCTTCCCATACGGGGTCGCCATGATGCCGGCATTGTTGACGAGGACGTCGATCGGTTCTGGCCACGACAGGACCTCCGCCGCCGCCTTGCGCACCTGCGCCTGAGAGCCAAGGTCGAGCTCGAGCGTGCGCGTCGCGACGCCCGGGTGGGCAGCTTCGAGCTCCCTCGCTGTTTCAGCGACCTTCGGGCCGCTGCGTCCTGCGAGAATGAGCAGCTTCGGCTTGTGCGCCGCGACGACCTGTGCGAAGTGAGCACCGAGGCCACCAGGGGTTACGCCAGTGACCAGAATGGTCTTTCCG